>DWAV01000677.1:0-17522 GCA_018231305.1 Noctuana lactifera
GATTCTATAACAGATGAAGTTATTGTATCAATAGTATCACTACACATGTTGCATGCATTAGGTTTATCTAAATTACCTCATACTCTATATATAGTATCGATAGCCAGTGTACCTATACACAAAATATATACATAAATTTCAAGTGCACCACAAAATTAGAAGTGCTGATTTAATCGCAATAACAATTTCTTTTACAATGAGTAATAGATACAAGATAAAAAAAATTCAAATCCTATATAAATACATTTTTCGGTAATAGTAATAGTGGGTATATATTAGATATATAGCTCAATCCAATTTAAAACTATAGCAACTCATGCCGCATAAGAATTTTATTAAAAATTTATAAAATAAAAATATTTGGACTTGGGCCGATACCATGTGTAGGTAATAATAAAAAAATAATGATTTTATTACTGATACTGATTATATGCGATAATCGAATATAATACTAATAAATATTATATTTCTTACAAATGTCCCATTAGTTTATTTTATTAGGTACATTCATTATTTAATTTCGTTGGCATTTGGCATTTAGTATTTAATTTGGTAGAAATTTACTTAATACTCAATTTGAAAACGGTAATCTTTCTCGGGATGGAATGTGGATTTATCAAAACAAATAGTTTAAATTTTTTGCAATTAATTGTTTTATAATATATGGCTTTCTTCAAATCAAACAGCAACTTCCACACAACTTGGTTTACATCTTACCCTAAAAATTACAATTATCTACACATGCTTGATAAAATTTACTTAAAAAATTATTTAGTTACATAAAAGTGCTAAGGTTACTAAACTTCAACTTGTAGCTAACATTGTCAGTTTAGTAATCAGAAATATTTTTAATTTCCGTTATCTTATTGAACTAGAAATACTGTGTTATAATTTAATAACTTTCAACTTTAAACATTTTTATTTTATTCAAATTTAGGTGTCCAAACAGTAGGTATAGTACTCGCCATTTAACGTACGTATATTTTTATCAAGGTTAATTTTTCGTTTCGACGCAAATTATTTTTGACAAACCCAAATTACAATCGAAATTATTACGTTTGACAATATCAATCTTTAGACAATAAAACATTGCACATTCAAGGGTTTGTTACACACAAATATCCAAAAGTTTATCCGAAATTAACAAATTTTGAGAAAAAAAAATCAAATTACACTACTACTCAGTCATAAGCAGCGAAGGACTTCTATTCTATCTTACTAAATTTTGAGGTATCGGACGTCAGTTTACTAACTATATGAAAAACATACAAACGAGAATTGGAATTAAAATGAAACTGAAACTTCCAAGTGTATAATACCCCCATTAATCATAACTAAGGAATCAAATTAAAAAGGGTTCCAATTTCAATCTTTGGGTACGTAATAGTATAATCAATAAATATTATATAATATATATAATAGGTTTTAAAATTAAATATTATTTCATAATATTTATTGATGAATAGAATAAAATAACATAATTCTTACAACTAAAATATAAAATGTTTGTAGGATTTTCTAAATTCGTTGATTAATTTGAAGTTAGGAACACACACAAATGCTTTCTTTACATAATATATGGAATTGAATATTAAATACAATAATGCATGTTATTTTTGATATAGTAATATGTGTAATTTAATCTTTTTCTTTTAAAGTTTTTTTGGTACCTATTCATATTTCGCCTAGCACAACATTTCACCACCACTGACTGGGCGGACCGATGAACTAGATACACAGCCCTAAACACAAATGTGTCCCATAGAAGGTCGCAACATAATACTTTAATGATTTATGTATATCTTATTGACAGAAAAATACATTAATGCAATTTGTACCTTAAGGGCATTGGTTTCCTATTGTAAGTAATTCTTCACTAACTTGTGTCCCTAATGCGTTAGATGGCATCATTCGGTACGGACGTTTTTATCTACTTAATAAGCGCCGGAAGCCCGATTGTCTAATAAACTATAAAATCCCTATCAAAACCGGCGTAGTACATGAGAAGAGAAGATGTTAAACATTTCGAGACGGAACTGAGAAATACAAAGGATACCTTGTCTTCTGCTTGTTGAATTTATCTCTTCGTATGTCTATAGAAAATGAATCGATTTTATAAAAAAATTTAAATAATAATTAATAAAATATATATTACTGTAAGTCGTGTACATGATAATAAAGTAAATAAAATATTAAGATTATTATTTGTTAATTTTTCTATATTGTCTCGAAATTATGATATTTTATTTACAGTTTCTTTTCGTTTATAAGTAGCAAACAAACATGTAGGACACCCAATGTTAAGTAGCCACTAGAACATCCACTATGTGTTATATCACTATGATTTTTCTCTTTATGCCATCTTGTGACCAGACCCGTGCCCATTTGCGGGACTTATAATGGTTTGATGATGAAACAAAATTTATAAATTGAATATTTTAAACATAAATTTTAAAATTCGATGTTTCTTAGCAAATAGCTAAGAAACACAATGAGGTCTGTAAATAAAGTATGAATTCCAGGATAACGATCCTACTAATAAATATTTTGTAACGAATTCGAAACTGTTAATGATATTCGACATTTAACAATATCTTACCTTCTAATCTTATCATAGTTCTACAAGACTACAATCCTATAATATTTTGTAATCATAATTATGTTGATTACAAAATAAGATTACATAATTGCAGGTTCAAATTATAAAGAAGTAATCTAAAACATTAAGGAAATTTTATAGATTTCATTCTAAATATAACATTATTTAAGCCCATCTCCAATCTACTGCCCCTGCAGGAATGAGATATAAATTTATCGTTGCGACCTGCGCAATGCTTTTCTGATAATACGCCTTCCAGTGTTTGGAGCACTGCCCATATTGAATTGTAACTGCTGCGGAGCACTGCCAGCCGGAGCGAAATTGTACATAGCAGGCTGCGGAGGCTGCGGAGGCTGGGCTTCCACCTGTGGGGCTGGATTCGGCTGCGCCTGCAATTGGGAGTAAGTGTCATAATTTATAATATATATATATATATAATATAATTGGCTGCCGTTCAAAGTGCTCCAAACTAATGCAGTTTGATCAATAGTCTGTTCAGTAATTATAATAATGATATATATTTTTATAATTAAAAAATTAGGAAATTTGAGAAATACAAACTAGATAGAAGCCTTTAGCTATCAAATTAAACAAAATCTACACCTTACAGCCTCTTTTTCATTAATAACAACTATGTTAACATAGCCCTTAAGAGGCAACTAGTTTGGATAAAAATTGTTAGTATCTATACTACTTTAATAAGGATAATATACCTGTCCAAATCCAAATATGCTAGGTGGTTGTTGACCACCAAAACTGAAAGCTGGTGCAGGTGCTGATGTCAAGGATTGTGTTTCAAATGTTGACATAGGTGGATTTGGTGTTCCAAAAGCTGGTGTTCCCCCTGCATTAGGCATGGTGTCAAACATGCCCATAGGCATGGGATTACTTGGAGGTTGTGTTGATCCAAATATATTTGGTGTTGTTTGGATATTCAGTTGATTCCCAAACATTGGCTGACTTGCAGTTGCTGGTATTCCAAAAACGTTCTGCGCCGGTTGGGTAGTAGTACCAAAAGCAGCACTATTAGAATTGAAAGGAATAGTGGTACCAAATGCAAATGTTGGTGCATTTTGAACAGTATTTGTAGTACTACTTGTTGGGAATAATACATTGTTATTTGCCGGCCAAATCTTCCATTCATTTTGCATTGGAGAGCCAAACAATCCTGGGGTTGGCGCAGTGGCTAAAGAATTGTCTGTTAATGAGTTCACAGTATTCACTGGAGTCGTATTATTAACAGGATTCCCTGTAAGCCCATTTCCACTAGTAATAGAATTAGATGAGATGTTAAACACATTACCCTGAGCATTATTGTCATTAGAGACTCCAAATGTGGGGTTAAAGAGAGGCGTTTCTGTGTTATTGATGCCAAAGTTAAATTGAAATTTAGGTTGATCTTGAACTTGAGGTAATTGACCTAAGGTCCCAAAACTGAACATAGGAGCTGTAACGCTTGCAGTAACCGAGGTGGTTGATGCCATTGATTCAGCTTCAGGAAATAAGGACATTGCTGTGGAAGTTTTAGAATCATTTGTTTGAAAGAATGAGACTGTAGTTGTTGTAGCATCTGCCTTATGGAATATAGACATAGTTGAAGTACCTGGTGTACTCAAGGTAAGAGGTGCAGTTATACTTGTTGTAGCAGTGGTAGTTGCAGCAAACAAATTAGTTGCAGGCCTGATACTTGGAAATGTAAAACTATTATGCTGCGGATTCACATCAGAATTTGTTGTAGATGTTACAGGTGTATTAAAGAAAGACATTGCTGTACTATCAGTAGAAGGCTGAGTCAGTATTGGGGCTACTACTTCTTGAGCGTTTTGAGAAGGCACAGGTATCTTAAATAAATTTGTAGAAACTTTTAGGAATCCACCAGATGGTGGTTTTGGGAACACCTGTGGGACTTCCTGAATTTTTTTTTCTTCAACAACTTCAACTTTATGTTCAGTTAACGTATTTGTAGTTTCAGGAACAGGCGGCGCTGGGTCTGTTTTCTGTACACCAAACTTAAAATTAACTTTCGGCACATCTACAGATTGCGTTCCGGCTTGTTCATTCATGTTCTTAAAAGGCATACTACCAAAGTTGAATGTAGGTATTTTAGGTAAAACATTATTATTTGTCTCATTACTACTGGGTTCTTCTGCCATATTTTCTTCTTCTGTATCAATATTATCTTGTGTTTTAAGTAATTCTTGGTTTTTATGTTGAATGCCAAATTTAAAAGTAATTTCTGATGGTTGGTGAAAATTAAATGACTTTTTATGACTCTCATTTATAGTTCCGGGTTTATCAGCCTCACAGCAAATACATGTCACTCTATTACTCTCATTCCTTACTAAACAAAGAGGGCATTCCCACTTCTCGCGTTGCGATTTTGCAATGCTTTCTAACGTATTGTTTATAATTCCCTCATCTTGAGTAGTGGCGGCCTTTTCAGTAATGTTTGGTAATGAAGGATTAATACTTGAATTCATTTTGGAGCCAGGTTTTGTTGCACTACATGCAGCACAATTATTTAATGTGCTTTTATTTTCAATCCAGCAATCATTGCATATCCATTTATCTTCAATCTTTTTTTCAAAAGACACTGGTGCCAATGCAGTGTTCTTAGGACTTTTTGCACCACAGCAGACACATTTATCATTGCTTTCTTCATTATCAACCCAACAATCATCGCATTTCCATGTTAAAGAATTTATACCTTTTGTAACAAACGGATTATTAATATTGGTACTTTTTTCAGTACATTCAGCACACATTTCAGAGAGAGGTTGGCAGTCAAAAACATTACATAGAGAACATTTCTTAATATCATTTTCCAACTCAACAGGCTTTTTTCCACCACAACACACACAACTGTCAACATCTGTTTTATTGAGCACCCAGCAGTCTAGACATTTCCAGGTAGATTTCTGTGGCAGTGGTGGTGGTAATTTATTTTCAATCTCTGTTTGATTATTGAGGTTATCTTTGTTTTCAAGATCTTGAATATTCTCTATGTTTCTTTCGGGACTTCCAAAACTAAATTTGTGGGGAGGCGACACAACATTATTAGACTCACTTGCAGTTGTGACTGAACTGGAAGATTGTAAGTCCTTTTTTTCATCCACTTGGACAGCTGTATTTTTAATACTGGCATGATTTTCTTTAGAAGCTAACTGGTCAATTTCAATAGAGCGTTTTAATTGATCAGGTGTAATTATGACAGGTGTCTGGATTGAGGTATTGCTTGATTTTAGTGAAGAATGTGATGGACTAAACGAAAACTTAGGCAAATTATCTTTGTCAATCTGTAGAACAACATTGGGTAGAATGACATTATCTACAGAATCATTATCAGCTATTGTGTATTGTTCACGATTTGCTCTAGTAATTCTTGATTTCACTTTAGTAGTAAATTTATCGCCTTTTTGTGAATTACTGCAAAAAAAGTTATGATTAATACATTTTTGACAAAGTAATACAATCTTGCGAACTGATAATTCAATTTTACAAACCCTTCAAAATTATTTATAGGATTAGGCTGAAATTCCGATGAGCTGCTATGAGATGCAATAATCTGGCGCGCAGCATTTGTAGTGTCCATAAGGCGAGATTTTCGTTTAATCGACAAGATACTAGCAATACTTGGCACGTATAATTCCTGAGTTTTATAAGCTGTAAATTACAAATTTAATATAATGTAAAATTTTTGTAAATATACATATTTTGTTAACATAATATAGCAAATAAATTAAATAACAAATATTTTCATATCATAAATATTTACTCACAATTATTAATTTTCGATCTATATTGATTCGAATTTAAGTATGAAGAATTATTAATTGATACTTTTAAAACATTTCTTTGCGCTTGCCGTATTCTCTTAGCCTCTACAAGTGGAGAGGAATAATTTTCCAATAAATCCATAACACGCCTGGAAGATTGACTCATATTCACACTATTACTATTAACTGTATCATTTGTTAAACTTATGTTTCTCCCTTTATTATTTGGTTGATTTATGTATGAAGATGATGCACCACCATATCTTGTCATACCCACATAGAATGATGAGCTTAATAAACTTGGCTTAAAATAAGGTTCCTGTATATTGCCAACATGTGTTGCTAAAATAAAAAAATTCAGTTAATTACTTTATTTACTTAGTTCATATTTATTTTTATTGTCAATGAGCCTGCAAGCCCCTGATGTTAGGGGGTTACTGCAACATATGGATACACACTTCCCTAATTAAATATGAGAGGTCACAAGTAAATGGCTTGCTACTCGTAAGGACTAAGAGGATTGCTTCAAAATGTCTGACGTCTGCGCCTACTCAAATGACACAAGAACTCTTGCGTCATAACGCGCTATAAAACCATAAATTTCTACCAACTAATGAAGTACATTAAATTTGTTTAAAAAGTCACTAAATATTAAATAATACTCACAACTGGGCCTACTATAGTAAATATGAGAGGAATTATTGAATAATTTCCTTTTTGTAGCCATAGAATGTCCTAGAGATGATAATGAATGCTGAGACTTGAATAAACTGTCTTGGGCAGACATATCTACTGGCTCATTACTTGAATTTATTCTTTCTTTCGCCAAGGGATTAATATTGTATGCATCATCTATTGTTTCAGTGTTAGTACTTGTGCACCTTGTCTGTAAAAAAAATAAAGTCAAGACACTTAGCTTCTGTTGAAAACCAAACATAAAGGGTTGAAAGACTTAAATAATTACATAAAAAAGGTTGAATCAAATGTAATCCCTGGTATTGTCAAAAGATTTCACTGCGTGAACGTCAGGTGTATGCATAGACAAAGATAAAAATAGACCACACATTTGACGAATTTTTATACTGCAATATATTTCGTAATCAAGTGTTTTCTAAATAGATTTAAATCTGTCAGTGAATCCTTACAATTAAGCACTGCACATTTCACCATAATAAATAAAGAAAAGTAAAATAACCGCAAGTCATAATTTGTTCTGTTAATCACAGTTTCTACATTATATTGTGTGATCCGCAGCTTTTCTTTATCCATTTTTTTGTTTGTCAATATAATTTATTATATTAAGTATAGTCAAATCTAACCTCCACTTGATTAAACTGATTTAAATTTCCTGCTGAAGTGTAACGCATCCTCTTAGCAGGTGGTTGAAGTTCAACTAGACTCTCTGGTGCCTCATCTTCTGTTGACGAATCAGTTGCATCAGCCACTTGTGCAGATCCATTGGTATCAGACAAACTTGGACTACTCAACCACTTAGAAATTGTGTATGGTAGTAAGCCAGTCACTCTTGATGTTACATTCTTGACAAAAGACTGAAAAAAAAGTTTTTTTTTTAAGTTTATACAATAATTAGATATAACAAAATTGTAAGGAAATGTTGTAAACACGATTTTTATCATTATTTGTTTTATTTATTTGTTGTATATTAACTTATTAACTTATCAATAGTTACATTATATACATTTTTAGTCGTCTCCTACCTTTTAACAATGTTTTTGCATTTATAATATCAACAATATACAGCAGTATAAAATTTGTTTTTTTATTGTAAATGTAATAAATGAGTATGTAGCTGTATTGAGACTGATACATTTTAAATTAATATGTTCGTAGAAGAAATACTACATTTCGTTGTAAAGGAAATTGAATTGACATTCTATAATATTTTTCATCATCATTGTTACTTATGTAAAACCGGTACCTCATATGTACATTATAAAGTGGGAGTCACACCACAGTACTCCCCTTCCCAGTATAAAAGTTACATAAATCTTACTTTAGGTTTAGAACATTTAACATTAACTAAGTTAGATTAAAAAAAATATGCTGGCTTTCACAGTATTTATCAGTTCTTCAAATAACTTTATATAGTCCTAAATATGGAGCATGTAGACATTTTCGTCCTACTTCAATTCGATATGTGAGCAAGTTTTAAGATCATTATGTAAAAAAACTGATGGTTTGTCTTGTGTCTTTTGAAAGTGTGTTAATGTGATTACTTATTCAATAGGATCTTTTAAAGAACAATCTTCAGAGGTGAAAAATTCTCTGGGAATCCTAAGAGATTGGCCAAAAACCATTTTTGAAAAAGAAGCAGAAAGATATTTCTGAAAAAGAAGCAGAAAGATCTTTCTGCTTCTTTATCAGATTTTAGAGAGGCTTACAAACAATTGTAAGCCGTTCCAAAATCCATCATGATTACAGGGAGAACATCTGTCCATGAAGTATTTGCATGACAAGTTATGGCAGCTTTTAATTTGCAACGAAAACGTTCCACCAAGCCATTAGCTTGTGGATGATATGCTGTAGTTCTGATGTGATTAGTACCAATCATTTTACATAATGAATGAAACCAGTTTGATTCAAACTGTCTGCCTTGATCTGAAGTGACTGTCAAAGTCATGCCGTAACGACTTCTCCAACCATCAAACAATTTTCGTGCGACAGTTGTACTGTTGATGTCCCGTAAAGGAAATGCTTCTGGAAATCGTGAAAATCGATCAACAATTGTAAGACTGTATTTATAAACTTCTCCAGATGGTAATGGTCCTGCAATGGCAATCTGAATGTGATCAAACCTACAAGTATTACTCGGAAGTGCAAAATGAAATTAGCTTAAATTAGAATAACGACAAATGAGCGTTGCCAACTGGAAAAGTAAGTCATGCAGCTTGAGCGAATGCATCTTTGCATACTTTAAATTCCTCGATTTTACCTTTAACATTGTTTTGAAGGCAATCATGCAAGGGTGCTTAAATTTTTGCAGCTTTGGGGATAAATTTCCTATAAAAATGTATTGTACCCAGAAACCTGTTTGACCCATAGTTATTTGACTGTATTTAGTAATGGAAAATCTTTAATGGCTGAAATTTTTTCGGGTAAAAGAGTAATACCTGAACTGGAAAGATTATTTCCAAGAAAATCAATCTCAGAAAGTCCAAATTCAGATTTTCTCTGATTAATGACAACATCATAGTCAGAGAGACGAAGAAGAAAACGTGAAGTCAGAGAAACGTGATGTAACTAAAATGTTGTCGATACCTATATGGAAAAACGAATGGTATGACTCAAATAACTTCATCAATAAACTGTTGGAAGGTCTGATCAGTTATACAATCCAAATGATTTTACAAATCTGCGAGAATTTCGTAATGTGAAAGAAAATCAGCTCCTATGATTGGTTTTGTCACATCTGCAATCATAAATTTCCGATTAAAAATTAGGCGATTTAAAAATTAAATTTAGGACTTCGCCTAAATGTTGTAAAACCATATGTTTTAAAAAGCGTGCCGTTAGCAGCGTACACTAAATAATGTAATGGTTTCCTTTTATTACAAGAATGTGCAGGATGCATGCACACTTCCGAACCTAAAAAGGATAATTTTGTAGTTTTATCTGTGACAAATAGGCGAACGGGTTGTAGTGTTGAGTCAGATACCGCCTAGACTAGAGGCTCTAGTGACTCGTGCTCTGGTTTTTCGTAACATAAGAAGACTAGTAACTGCATGGTTTCGAGCATTTTCTTGCGTTAAAACTAAAGTTTAACGTGATACCAGCAAAATCCATGGATGGATTTCGAACGGCTAAGATTGCGATATCTTTTGAATGAATTGTCTTGTCGATGATAGATAGCTCTTCAAGTCTTGTGGTTAATTGATCAACCTTTCGTTCCAAAGCGTTGTAATCTGGATTCGTCGAAGAGGTAATCGGAGATTTTGAAGATCTGAGTAGGAATAAATACTACATGTTTTTTATTTGCCAGTGAAGCAAGACTTTCTAGTGACGCGACGTCCGCTTGAGATGCTATACCAACTTGCTTCGCTTGAGGTACATGGCTTGACCAATGCGTTCGTTCGCAACAACCTATGGAGCCAGCTAATCTTTGTAGATGTCCTAATAAAACTGATGGTTTTCGATCACCGATCTCTTCCTTCTCAAGTAACTTCCGCAACTTTTCTTCTATCGACTTCTATCGGAAAATCTGAGTAAAATAGTATTTTTTAATAGAGTGTACCTATGGCTCTTTGGAACAAGGGTTTTCATTAACATCATCTATTTCCAAAAGTGTGGTTGGATCTGAACTTGCGAGTTTAAATTGTGCTTCCAAAATAGCAAACCATATTGACAGTCTTTTCGGTAGAAAAGGAGTCATTTTAAACGTCACTCGACTGACTTCAGCAATAACTGATTGTGGATTGAGTCATTGTACTATGTGAATATCTAAAAGTATCAAACAATTTTAACTAATAATTCCTGGTAAATATGTAGTAGGTACACACTAGATAATCATCAAAGGTCGTCCATTATTGTTAGGATTTCTTCCAATGACGTAGGGATTTCGCCTTGTCACGTCAGAATCACAAATTATTATTAATATGTTCGTAGAAGAAATACTACGTATGTTGTAAAGGAAATTGAATTCACATTCTATATTATTTTTCATCACCAGCATTACATATATAAGACCGGTACCTCATATATACATTATAAAGTGGGAGTCACACCACAGCCCGCATGCTCATTTGCTACTCATTTACAATAAAAACTTTTTTTTGGCTGTTCTGCCCTGTGCTCACTATTTGCACATTATTATGTGCGGTCCGTAGCTTATCTATATCCATATTGTTTTGATAATTCAAGTTATTTGTCTGTATAATTTATTATATTAGCTTTAGTCAAATCTAACCTCCACTTGATTAAACTGATTCAAATTTCCCGGTGAAGTGTTACGCATCCTCTTAGCAGTTGGTTGAACTTCAACTAGATTCTCTGGTGCCTCATCTTCTGTTGATGAATCAGTTGCATCCACCACTTGTGCAGATCCATTGGTATCAGACAAACTTGAACTATTCAACCACATAGTAATTGTGGATGGTAGTAAGCCAGACACTCTTGATGTTACATTATTGACAAAAGACTGAAAAAAAGTTTTTGTTTCATATTTGTAAAATAATTAGATAGGTATAACAAAATTGTAAGGAAATATTGTAAACATGATTTTTATCATTAAAGTTTTTTGTGTATCTACTATACGCATGAACTAGACTACAACACAAGGGTTGTTGTTTATTAACTTATCATTAGTTACATTATATACATTTCTTAGTCGACTTCTACATTTTAACAATATTTTTGAATTTTTAATATCAACAATATACCTACAGCAGTGTAACTATTATAGGATAGCACTGGTATAGATCTATGATAAGACATAAGATGACAATCTCCATAGCATGTCTGGAGAGCCAACTGAATAAAATGGAGTGACACTTCAAAATTTGTAGTCTCCTTAAGTTTTGGCAAACTCATTAATAAAAATGTATTTTTAACTTAGGTGTCATGCTGCTTTATATTCTTAAACTAGCGACCCACCCTGGCTTTGCAAGGGTGCAATGCTGATACTAAAAACTGTGAACGTTTATACATATAAACCTTTCTCTTCAATCACTCTATCTATTAAGAAAAACCGCATTAAAATCTGTTGCGTAGTTTTTAAGATTTAAGCATACATAAGGATATAGGGACAGAGAAAGCGACTTTGTTTTATACTATGTAGTGATTATGATAACTTTGCCAACTGACTTAATTAAAATTATTCATTGCATAAATGTTCTTTTAGGCACTTTCTTCCCAATTAAGTTTAACAGCTGCTATTTAACTGTAACTTTAGACAAGAATTTAGGTGCTCCATGAAGAATGGCTGTGCACTACACTACCAGCAATAACCAAGACCTTCCAAGCCATAAGGTTTGCATATTATGCAAAATAAATGAAAGTATCATAGGTATTCTCTCAGCATAAAAAATAAGTTGACAAGCTAGTCAAAAACCTAAATGATTAATGCAATTATGGCAAAATGGCATAAAAGCCTTTATATAAAATATTTTACACAAGAGTCCTACAAGTTAATGTTTAAAAAAACTTACTTTGTATTCCCTCTATCTACTGAATAACAAATAGGTATATTATTATGCAAATAAATAATGCATGATATTTGTGGGACACAGCATCACAAACAGCATACGTTAAAAAGATCGAAATGTCTTATGCATGTCTGATACACTTTACTGAAAATACAGCCAAGTATTCTAAATGGCCCTCAAATAGATAGTAACTTTTTAATAATAGTTATATTAACCACAACATTAGCACACGAAAATTAAAGTGCTGGTGTGTGTGCATGTATTGCAAAAATATTCACATGAATAGAGCCCATTATGTGAATCTCTACATGATGTAGGTAGTTACCTATTTTACTTACGCAATGAAAAAAATAACTCATACATAAAATATATAAGCAATTTATATTAACATAATAATCTTCGTTATGATAATACGTACTGCATTTTTCAATCTTCATGGAGGCGCCATGGGAGAGCAAGACATGTCATGACGATGAGCGGGAATTAAATATACGGACAACTTACTTTGTTTGATTCACTGGACGAGCGAGGCCGCTTCTCCTTGTTTTTTGAAGTAGTATTCATCTTAGGCCAATCAAACTTATACTTAGTAATAGATGCTTACTAAGTGAAACACTATTTGAAATGAAATTTTCGGTTACTAAATATTCACAACTGGAAAAAACGTGACAAACATGGCGCCCAATTCAAGACAAAATGTGTCAGAAAATATACTAAAGCAAACGTAAGACGCAATTAACATGTGACAAAGAATAATGTAACACTACTCAAGACTTTTAAATAATTATATAAATTTAAAATACCTAACAGTAAACTCAATTTTTGGTTGCACTACGATGAATTTTACGATACGATACCGCTTGGCGGCTCAGCGCTTTGTATACGGGTGTTGCCAATGTTACCTTCATAGCAGCGTTGCCGATGCCTGTGTTCCAAATTCCCCCCAATTCAAGGTGAAATTACACGATTAGGGGAGAACGAAATCTCAAATTCCTCGCATAAAGAAACGAGAGAAAATAATAATAAAATAAAGCTATTTTAATGATTATGTCTGAATAATAAAATATGTTTGTAAATAAATAATGTAATCATTTTTATCACTAAAATTTAATTTATGATAGTTTAAATTTAAAAATACCACCTTGACGGTTATTTTTTCTCATCTCTAGTTATTTGTTTCTTTTAGTTAATTTGACCTAGGGAAGAAGGATGGGGGGGATACGAGATTGCGATTAGAAATTTGCCCTTATCTAATAGGTATATAAAATTCTCCTGTCACAATGATTGTTGCCAAACTCCTCCGATACGGATTGACCGATTCTTATGAAATTTTGTGTGTTTATTCAGTAGGTCTGAGAAAAGGATGTTAACTATTTTTCATATCCCTAAATAATAAAGTTGGTCCACCATAATTTTTTTTGTTTTTTGGAAAATTTCATTTTTTTTAAGATTTATTATAATAATATAAAAAAATTTTACTCAAAATTTTTACTTTGCTACCACCAACCACCAGTTTTAATCATGTTTTAATTTTTGTGTATATCCTATAAATCTATTTATATGTACATAGACATATAGACCTATTTATATAACAATATATCATATATAGAGTCGAGTTAGTGACACCATTTATAAATCAAGAACGGCTGATCAGATTTATGATATTTAATTTTTTAGATTTGTCTCCACGGAATTCTTTGTGTGGCCATCAACCCATAACTTCAATAGGTTACTTTCGTTGGAGTAGCGTTAATTACCCAGTAACAATAAACGTTTGTACAATAATCGATTATTATTATATAGGTACTCTAAAATGTTGAATTCCCCAAATTTTTCCCTCACAGAACCATTCCCCAACTGAGTTGAAAATCCACGCAATTTGGGGAATTCCCTACAAATCGGCAACGCTGCTTCATAGACTAAAAATAAATAGTTGCCATCAAGCCACAGACTACAGAACGTATATGTACAGGGTTGTCCTATTAAAGAATAGACAAACCTGAAACAATAATATCATAGCAGTAAAATTAAAAAAAACATTTTACAAGAAACACTGAGGACTCACAATATAATACAAAAAAAATGTCACGTAGTACTCAAGTTATGAATTTTAATAGCGATTTATTTTATATTCTCTTGTATTTTTGAGTACTACTGCTAGAAATTAAAGAAATTCATTTGCTTACCAAAGACTGTACATACAGTAATTCTGGGTAAAATTAAACCACCAGTATAACATTGGACCACAACCCAAATAAACACTTTTTATTTTTTATAACTCTATTTGAACTTGCTTTAGTAAAATAAATATATCCGAGCATGAAGTATAAGAGCCATAGACAATAAAAATCGGATTTTGACCGATACAAAATATCTTATATCAAATTAAACGGCTGATCTTTTCGGTACTTGCTGACAGTAAGTAAACTTCGTTACGATTCAAATATTTGAGTCCTCAACCACTAATTCATGACAATCGGTCGAGCCGTTTCGGTGGAGTTCAACTACAAACACTGTGACACGAGAATTTTATACAGGGTAGTACATTCTATGTAGTATGTGACAGGGTGTAATCGTTAAGTGTGCAACAGGCGAATACTCCGTAACTGTTATAACTCCATAACAGATATCAAAAAATTTTAAACTGAAACTGATATCGAAAGTACTTTACCTAATGAGTAAAATGACAATAATAACTTTTTAAAAGAAAAACGAAAAAAAATCCTAAAATTTTACAACACCCTATAGTATATGTATAGGTAGTACATATGTATAATAATTTTATTATACTAACACTAAAACTAGTTACAGGATGGGTATAGATAGATAGATGCCTGTAGTACACCACAGACCACAGGGTTGCATTGCATGGCAATTTTCCAATGATGTGGCATCACGACTAGGTTTACAATAAAATTTACATCGATATTTTTTTTCCACGCAACTAATATGAGAAACATGCATTAAATAAGGTTTATTATAAGTAAAATAAAAATTAATCTGATTTATTCAGTTTAGGCTATTGTGGTACTAGCACTTTGTTGATTGACAGACAAGTAAATATTTAAATAATTTTCATGTAGATAAGGAATGAGCCAGTAAGAAGATTTTACAACTACGTTGTTATACAATTATTAGGCTATGCACTGCTTAGATAAATCTATTTATTACTTCTCTGTTCTTTCCTATGACGTAGTACGGAGTTCTACACGTTTATTGGTTTTTTTCCCAAGTTTTTTTTACTATCTTTGGTCTTCGAAGCTTCACGCATATTTGCATGTGCACGCATGTTTTATATTGTAATGTAAATAGGGTTTTGGGCAGTATTGCAATCACTCCTATTTGAAATGGGACATTGCATTTTATTTGGCATTTTAAACACCCATCTTAAAATATTTTATAGTTGAAAAAACAAGGAGTGTTCAAATTCTTGACAGCATCGACATCCTGAGACACCATAAGTTTAACTTGCAGATAGTTGTTTTTGCACTGCACTTGCACTTATGTTGTCTGTTAGTATTTAAATGTTGTGAAGTAAAAAATATATCACTGTAAAGATTTTTTATTTTCTTATAATGTCAAAGTTATTCTCTCACATTATTTTTTTCCAAAATTTTAGCACTTTATGCTATATTTTCAGTACATGTACATGATGCCCACAAAATCAATTGCTTGAAATACATTTCACAGTTTAAATTAACTAAAGTTTCAGCCAAATCAAATATACCTAATTACAACATTTTTTTAAATGATTCTTTAGTTAAGTTTTTTTTATTAATAAACCAATTGAAATAAAACGAACATAAAATGTTGAGAGAAGATTACCACAATAGATTGATTTTATTAAATACCACTCCAGTCAGGCCACTTCTGAACCTACATAAACCCAGGCTAACAGACAAACCAACATAAATTCTAAAATTCATTGTTTTGGGATCTATTGTGATATTAAAGACACTCATTAATACTTCCTTAGAAATAATAATATCTTCCATGTAAGTACAGTGATGAGTTACATTAAAAGTTTATTACAATGTGTATAGATCATTTAGCAATATAAGCTCGTTCAATTCGTACATCATCCACTGGGCAGTCATCTTTATCACATTCTACTAATCCTATTCTTTTGACTACTGACATGCCACTTTGAACTCTTCCAAATATTGTATGCTTTCCATCAAGCCACTGAGTTGGTGCTAGTGTAATGAAAAATTGTGAGCCATTAGTGTCTGGTCCAGCATTTGCCATAGACAAAATTCCAGCTCCTGCATGTTTCAAATCAGGTGTTATTTCATCATCAAAATACAGGCCATAAATGGACTGTCCCCCTTTTCCAGTACCAGAGGGATCGCCACCCTGTATCATAAAATCTCTGATGACTCTATGAAATTTTGTGTTGTTGTAATAACCTCTTCGTATTAACTCCATAAAATTTCTACAGGTAACAGGCGTATGCTTCCAATACATTTCAACCACCATAGACCCCATTCTGTAAAAAAACTTTTTGTTTATATTTTTAATTATTATAATACAAGTTATCGTCATTAAATCAATCTTACGTTGTTTCTATAACTGCCACAGGCGGTTGCCATGACTTATCAGGAATACCAGCATTTCCATAACCGAGCATATTGAAATTTGTTCTTGTAACACAACGCACAAATTCAGAAGAAAATTACCAAAAGTATATTATATAATACTTAAATACATAAGTGTAAAAGAATAAAATTATGGTTATGAAATTGATTATGAATGTTTATAACTTTAAGAAAAAAGTCGGTCGGTATGTAAACCAAGAGTATATACTATATAACAACACTGTCATGAGTGTCATGTCATGTCAGGCCTGTCTGCAGCAGCACAGAGTACATTAGAGTATGTTAGTCTATGATTAGGTATAGACTATAGACCTTTTATCATAGGATAGACAAGCAACAATAAGACGCTAGCAGATAATAATAGATGATTACCTATATTGACCAATAT
>DWAV01000678.1:0-17507 GCA_018231305.1 Noctuana lactifera
GCTCATGTTTATGGAATGATAAGGTAAATACAGATTTACTTAAATTATAAGCATCTTGAACACCATTACCTAAAAAAAAATATTGTTTTTACTGCTGTGTTGTTTTTATTCTTGTATTGGAGATGAAAATGGTCTAGTATAGATTCGTAAACTTAACACGCCATTGAAAACTAGGGAAAAATGGATTCAACACTTCAACCATTAATTAAGAAATGTTGTCATCACTCTTTTGCTTATTGAACATAATTACCAATAAAATTAATGGATTTCAGATAACATATTACCCATAATAACGATAATATTACCTATAATAACATTTTTAATTATTAACAAAATAATTGTAATTCAAATTAATTTAACATACCATGATGAACATCTAAATCTATGTAAAGCACCTTTGGAAACTTAAGCTTTAACTTTTCAATTGCTAGTACTATGTCATTTACATAACAAAATCCTTCAGCACCAAACCTGAAAGAGTTAAATAAAATAATTAATTAAACAATCATTTTAAACAAGAAAACCTTAGCTGCAACTTTTTTATGTGCTACTTCTGGCCACTGGACAGAGCTGCAACATACTATCCAATATCCTTCTAAATTAACTTGTACCCAACTTGTCTTTGTATGTGTCCAGTGTACCCATGACACAGGGAGACATTATGGGGCTGTGAGTGAGAAGTATTACTTATTATTATTACAATGTCATAGTTTTTAATACTACTTGTATCTAAAAATATAATATGAATTCACCTTTGTGCATGATGCCAGCCCCCACACCAATTAATAGAAACATCAGCTAATCCAAGCAAGAGGCATTTAGCTGCTGTGATTGAACCACCAGCTATTGTTGAAACTAGCTGAAACATATTTGGTACTGGTGGGCAATCATAAACTGCAACAAAAAAATTATGTGAAGCAGTTGAGAGGATATGAAGGCAAAATATTAAAACAAACATGCAGATCAATACACATGTTTGCAAGTTTCCACCACAACCAATGGGAGTTCATGATGAATTTGAAATGGTTTGAAATTATGCAGGGACGCAAGTGAGCTGGTATTGTCATATTATTATAACAAAATTAAAACATTTGAGAATAAGTAAAGTAATCTATATTTCTATACTATTATAAAGAGGAAAGATTTGAATGTTTGTTTGTTTGTATTAAATAGGCTCCGAAACTACTGGACCGATTTGAAAATTTCTTTTTCTACATCTATTCTTAATGCGGGTGAAACCACATGGCATAGCTATATCAAATAAACGTAATCACAAAAACAATAAGAAATAGAATTGTTATTAATATTAAATATGTGCATACAAAAGAAAATCCTAACATGAAGCTGCCTGAGTTACATCATTAAATTATAAAGTTATTTTAATAATTAATTATTTACTAACCAATACCATAATCCTCGTCTTGTGAGTCTGGCATGTAATCATCATCAACATCAGTGAGCTTTTTTAAGTGGTCTAGGTATAATTCAGAGTGAAAGGCTTTCAAGTCGTTGTATGAAGCCGAGGACAAACGAACGATCTGAACATGTTCAAGAAGACTATATACTGATATAAGATTGTGCACCATTGAAGCCTGTGGACATGATAGTATAAGTTTCAAAGTTGTATCATAATTCATAACCATAATAATAAACACTAAAGCTCTAGCCTTACACGGCCCATAACAGCAGGCAAACGATCACATTGTTTAATTAGTTCCTCATCCCACACATACATTACTTTTAACTTTAATTTACTCATAAAGTTGTCGCAATTATAAATTCTTACAATATACAATTTGGATCTACAGGCACAGAAAGGGCACAGAGGAAAGATTAAATGTATTTATAGTACGAGAACTTTGATTAGTTTATTAAATTAAAAATTTGTTTTTGTCTACTTTTCTTTTCATAAATTTAAATTGAACTAAAATAAATTTTATTTTAACTTTAAGATTCAAATTTCAACTTTCAACAACTTTTCTTTAAAGACGTCAATGTCATTTTATGTCATAGTCATACATAAGTGAATAGTCATAACATAGATAAACAAAAAATTATAAATGACATTTCAAGACAGTTACTGGCATCTGTATGGCCCGGCCCACGTTCGTACAAGCGCTTTGTCGAAGCTTAAGCGCGCATTATTTTTAACGTTTCAGATAGACCATAATTATGACTTCTCGGATGTGTTAAAACGTAGACACGGATAAAACAACTCCCAAGCGTCCAAGTGTAAGAACACAACATAAGAGAAGTCAAATTTCGACATTTAGTAAAGAATTCTTTAGACTCTAAAGGATTATTTCGTGAAAGAAAAGCACTCTAAACTTCAGAGTAATTTTTAGTAGTAATTTTTTTCTTTAGAACTATAGCTTTACAACGAGGTAAATTGTAAGCCCACGTTCAGACGAGCGTTAAAAATAACGGGCGCTTAAGCATTGAAAAAGCGTTCGTGTGAACGAAGGCTAAATCTATGGAACATAGATTAACGTAAGTACCAAGTTACCAACTGTATAAAATAAATTGAATAGCGTCCATTTTATACGCAAGAAATTATCAGTTTTTGAGTTTTGATTTGACATTTTAGAAAGCAAAGTTAAAGCCGATTTATTACTTAATTTTGAGTGAGTAAAACGAATTTTGTATTGCAACTGATGTGCTAAGTTAAAAAGTGATGAAATGACGAAAAAATCATTGATAATCATATAATTTATGGCATTCTTGGGGAGTTTTTTGTATTTCTAACATGACAAGGTCTATTACAAAACATTCGTAATCGTGTGTACTGTGTGTAGGTAATACTTACTGTAGTTTGTATCAATTTAGGTTCTTAAATTTATTGTCCGATGGTGATAAATAATTATTTAGTGGCGACAATCAAGTTCAAGTGGAAATGGTGCGAGGTTAGTATGGGCATGCAGTATATTTACATAAATAAACGGTCTGTCACTGACATAGTGTTCAATAATGCTCCTTCTTTGTACGCAATATGTACCCTCTATATAAATGTATACAACCGCTTTATTTCTTTCAGTATTACCGTTAAAATTGAATGTTAGTAACTACATTGATTCACAGGAATCATTAGCAATCATTACCATATGAAATTAGTTGCTTGTTATCTGATATATTAGAATTGTTGTGGTTCTAAATTTTCTTATTAAAATCTCCTTTGTATCTTGTTTTTCATGACTGCTTCGATGCAGCGTAATATTTTTTATCTTTTATTTAATTTTTAAGGTTATAATTTGTTAGGATTAGTCATAAAATAGGGTATTTCCAAGAAAGAATTGTGGCAATTGTTTGGTGAATTTGTGGTGAAACTGAGAGCAAAAAATCTAACAAATTTTGTTTCAATAAATTAAGGACCATATTACACTATCCAAGATATACCTAGTTAATGGTGCTAGCAATGTGTTTTACAAATGGGCATTGAGCAAGATTCTGTTTATGATTCATCAAATTTAATGTTTTTATTTTCTATATTAGAATAAATGCAACATTGCAGAATGTACTAAATGTACTAATTTCCTTACTGTTTTTTATATTTACAATTTACAGGGGATTTTGGAATAGTCTCATGAAATTGTTACTCCTTGGGTTAAGTTGTCACTTAATATTTCTGCTTATATCATGGAACATTGGATCATATAAATAATTTTGTTTGGTAGTAAACAATTTGATGTCAGCCCAGGAGGGTGTCAAGACTCCACATCGGATCGAGCTCTGCGATGAAAAGAGTGTCAGACCAACTCGCAACTATAGGAAGCGCAGGTGAGTGTATGTTATTAATTAAATTATTATAAGATTAAATCTTAATTTTAAACTTATATATAATTAATTATAATTTTGTATTAATATTTGGTTATAATTATCCACATAATATACCTACACTTGTCACACCATAGTTATTTTCAAAGTATTTGATATTATTATGTTCTTACTCTGTTACATAATATATTTGATAAACTATTTATGTTCCTAAAATATTTTCATTACTTTAGAATTATAGCTGCATCTCCAGTCAAGACTGAAAATGAAGATTTGACAGTGGAGCCAGTGCTTAAAAAGATTGAACGAAAGTCCAAACCCCTGAAGAATAGCAATGGTAGCATAACAAACATGACTAATGGGAACAGTATCAGATCGAGGGCTTCGAGAGCAGCCGCCCGCGCCGCTGAGAGCCACAAACTAACAGAGTACTTCAAAGAAGAAAAGAGCCCAAAAGTTGAACCCCCCTCTTCTCCTCCACCAATTGAAAAGACTGTTAAAGTAGAACCTAAAGTTAATAGCAATGCAAACCATAAGCTCACAGAGTACTTCCCTGTCAGACGCAGTGTAAGAAAAACATCAAAATGTGTGATGGCAGAGAAGATGAGGGACTTGGAAAGGGCTGTGAGAGAACAGAGGGAAGATGGACTGCAGGTAAATAAATAGAAAAATTTATTATAAACCTCAAACTCTTTTAAATCCTTGTATGCTATAAATACAAGCAATAAAAAATAATAAATAAATAGAAAAATTTATTATAAACCTCAAACTCTTTTAAATCTAACTTTTAAAACCTACCTTTTATTTAGGACAGCTGATGTCACAGTCTGAAGTGATAACACTGATTGATTGTCACTATTACATAACAGCAATAACAGATAACACATAACTTCCTTCCTATCTACTTTTCAAACACAAGTGCAATAGATAACTAACATACCAAGGTTTTGAGACAATGTCACATGGTAACAGTTTGTGTAATATATAATTATGACTTCATGATTAAAATATAAATTATGTTTTTACAATTACAATAAATGTGTGTGAGCTACCTCGACCTAATAACCATGTACTTGCAGGTAGCGTATTTTGATGGCAAAGGTCGCGGAGTGATAGCCACGCGTCACTTCGGCCGCGGTCAGTTCGTCGTGGAGTATGCGGGCGAGCTGGTGGGCGTGGCAGAGGCGCGCGAGCGAGAGCGCCAGTACGCGCTGGATCCTACCGCTGGCTGCTATATGTACTACTTCAGGCTTCAGGACCAACAGTATTGGTGAGTTGTAGCAATCAAGAATAGATACTTTAAATTTCGTCTAGTCCTTTAAGTAAATAGTGTGTTTGTTGTATTTGAAATATCAAAACATACCCCAAACCCAGAGAATAGTTTTTGGTTTTATAATAAATATTCTTTGTTGGAGGGTGACCTGTGCTGCATTTGCAGTCTTGTAACGGCCAGTAAATGTGGAGTATTTGTGTTCGTGCACAGTATCGATGCCACGGCGGAGACCGGTCGGCTGGGGCGGCTGGTGAACCACTCACGCGCCGGCAACCTGGCGACGAAGGCGCTGTGGGTGGACGGGCCGCGGCTCGTGCTGCTGGCGGCGCACGACATCGCGCCCGGCGACGAGCTCACCTACGACTACGGGGACCGCTCCAAGGAGTCCTTGCGCCACCACCCCTGGCTCGCACTTTGACCTGGGTGACTTATTTTATTATTTACCTTTTTACAATCAAACCATCTTCATACATTAAATTTGGCCCTTGTGGAAAAGTACAAACCTAAGTTGTAAATCTGTAAAAGTTTAATAAATAAATATTTTCTGTTATTTCAATTAAATCTAATAAAAATGTTTTAATTCCTTTTTTTTTAATATTGCATTTTATTTACAGGTATAAGCCCGGAAATCTCATTCTGACAACTAACAATTATTTATTAACTTAGTTATTATTGAGTATGTTGGTAATAATTATATCTGAGTTTTCTTAGTGACCTTTGACTGTTGTAGTGAAACAAAGTGGCCTAACACTAGTGGTTTTATAAAGCAGGGTTAAGAGATATCTATGAGTTGAATACCGCGTTACGCCATCGCGGTGAGTGCAAACACTGCCTTATCTGTCATGTTGAAGGCGTGTTGGGAATGTCGTTAGGTTGTTAAAGAGATAAGTTTGTTATTGTGTATTATGCAAATGTTAAGATTTTTGACAGTAACATAGAGTTTTCTCCGTAAATGTAGCTGTACAAAATTAAATATAGATATGCACTATAATTATGAAGAATAGATCAGTACGCGTATTGTGAACTTTATAAAACCAGACAGTTATTGGGCAACCAAACCCATTCAGAGAACTTGGGTATCTCATTGGTCAATGTAAACTTGACGTGTCTATCCCATTGGTCAATGTAGTTGTCATGTGACCTCTGGCTGACGTAACTGACGTAAACAGAATGGCAATAAGAGATCGTTATGGGGCCCTAGGAATAGATCTACGTTTATAATGTTATACTATTTGTGGTTATAACAGTAATGATTAATAAAATGTATTATTCATAGTCAGATTACACAGCTTTGACAGGTATATAGATATGAATGTTAATTACGAGTATGTCTAAACTCCTTAATGAAATGGTATTTTTTATTTAAACATCAGTATTTATGTATATTTAGTTGAATACTATTAGTATTTAAGTAAATATACTATAGTAAGTTATTTTATTAGTATGATACTAATAATTGTTGACAAACTGAATGTACACGAATGTTGCCTATATTACCTACATCAATATCAAGAAGGGTCGTAGTTCATTACCCGCCTCTCAACTCCGTTGGTGGTAACTGAAGAATAGTTATATTGCAAGTACGCAGAGTACGCACACCACAGCTCGTGTGCTGGTCTGGTGCTAATGGATGACGACCTTAGGTGTAAAAAATGTACAAATATGAATTAAACTATTGACAAATCTTGGTATCAATACTTCGATTTTAAATATAACAATCAAACTTAATTGATAGAGAAATAATTCACCAGAAATTATAAGTGAGCTCTGTGATCTGTCCACTGCATTTACTTATTTGACACACGGGATAAAATTGAAACCATAAAATAAACAATTAACATAAGTTTCCAAATCAGAGTTCATTGATACAATAAGTTTGATTTTTTTTAGAGCCTTTCAAATGTAATTAGTTAGATTAAACCAAAAAGAGGAGATATTTGATATGGTTTCTGTGTGTGTTCTGTATAGCAGTCATATAAATATATGTATATCAGTAAACATCATATTCTACTGCCATAAAAATTGTATTAGTAATTTTTCAGTTCATTGTTGTGTAAAAAAAAATGTACACATGAAAGAGTTGTTTCATGTTGTTTTTTCTATTATTGTTTAGCGCATAATTGTAGCATCTACAGTTTACTATGAAGACTTATCCTCCTCCTCTTGTATGGTTTAATATGTACCTATTTTATTCTTAGTAATTATGTTTTATTCACGTGAATGCCTTAGTAAATTATAATATCGCACATGAAAAACTCATGGTCATACATACTTACTTATGTACCAATAATCACATAATAATATGCTTTACAAAAAAAGCAAATGTCTCGTTCATAAATTTTAATTACAAACTAAACCATAGAAAAACTGACAAATAAAATTTACTATTATCGATGCAATATATTATATACGAAATTTGAACATAATTAAAAAGTAATAATTGAATGTTTATGCAAGGTGGTGATTAACAAGCAATGAGGGGCTTTTTAAGAATAAGTAAGTCTCGGTTGAAGGATCAATTTTATATACTTACCTGTGTCCTAGTATAAAAATATGTTATAAATTTATTAATCTCAACTAATTTGTTCAAGACACAAACTCGAATAGTTATACAATTATCGTTGGTTTTTGTTTGTTTCATTAATTTATGTAATTTGTGAAATACGCGAGGTTGTAAGAGTTGCTCATTGTATGGTTTTGCATAATTTATTAAATGTCTATTTTATTGTATTTAAAGTATAATGTGTCATTGTGATCAAAAATTGTATTACCTACCTACAGTGCATTTCAATAGAATCTGGCAAACAAACAAATTTATTTATTTATAAGTTTTTTACTTACAATCTTTTCAATCTAAATAAAAATCTTTAAAATATACAGTCCGTCAGTATGTCAATGTAAATCAGATACATAATATATTTGTTTACAGGATCGCCGATGTCTATTGAACTGAACTATATAACAATATGAAACGACAAGCCCACCGAAAAAAAGATCAATTTCGGACACAACATAAATTATTCAATAAAAGACATAAAAATTATTTAATGGCAAAATTACAGCGGTCAAGTTAGTCATTTTTAAATTGTAACTAACTATGATTTAATAAAATTATAATGATTGCGGCAAAGACGGCTTTGATTTTATTACAGAATAGTTTTGTAATAAAGATCGCAGTGGTATAGTAACCAAATTATTACATTTGTTTAAATATCGTGTTTTTCCGTTAATGGCGTCAATAAAAATGTCCAATCGCGAGACTTAATGAAAGTGATTTTATAAGCAAATGTGTGATAGAGGCTGCAACCTAATTGTCCCGTAAATAAATAAAATTGATAAGATGTGAGTTAACGATCTCAGACAGTTGGGAAAACATACATAATTGGTAAATTTATGTGGCAGTGTTGCATACACTTATACATCTGCCACGAAGTACTGGCTATAAATATCGAAGCATGAAAGCAAACGTTTAAAATGATAAATCAAAAATAGTTTGGAAATAAGACTTACCTAAATAAAATAATAGATTTTTGTTATTTAGACTTCTAAAAATAAATTTACAGCATCTTAGCTGATTTTAGAACTACTTACCTCGTTTGTGAAACATATTACAACCCATTTTGGATGTATCTCAGAAATTAAGGCTAATGTAACTATACGCTTCAACATTATAAAATTAGCCCTTGAGGTCTGAGATTGTACAAATATAATATTACGAGTGCTAGGTAATTTTTAATATAAAATTTTATACGTATGCGTTAGTGTTAGCATTAATTAAAAATCGAATAAGAAAAACACGATTAGTGGGATAGCCATGATCACCGAATGAAGTAATAAGTATAATAGTAATAATAATATATTAACGATAAATTTGTATTAGATATTAATTAATATTAATAAAGTATAAGGCAGTTGAGAAGCTTTGCCAGTTGTTAAACGTCCCCTCCCTACGCTAATTCACTTTTTCTAATAATAACATTATCTAGTATGTATTGCCAAAATAATTTTAAATTTTAAGGATCATATTTTAGAAATCTAATTCTGTAACAGCTGGCGAAGTTTTAATGAAAATTGAAATATTGTTGGGCCGACTGCGCACTTGGTTTTAATACTTTAAATCTCTATGTTGCTGGATCGTCGTTACTTATTTAAAATGTTGTATTTAATTATGTTTACGTGTGTTAATCTGTTACGCTAGGTCTATTTGATTTATATATTGTATGTCATTGCACAGTTAACATTAACACGTTATCATGGAAAGGAGTGTTAGTTTATTCTAATACATCTCATCTCAATGTCATATCACATGTCCAACATAGATGTCTATTCTTAATTTACTATTAACATGCTAGGTGAAAATGTTCGGATATCGGGGAATACACGAAAAGTTCATAAAAATTTAATTTTCGTAAAAATACAATTTAAGTTTTTACTACAGTAGAACCAAAATATTTTGGTTTTGAGTTTATTTTAACTTTATTTATTTTTGTATCAGTTTCGTGTGTTAAACATGTGACTAGACATTGCTATGTTGTGAAACAGTAATATCCAGCAACGTTCATTCGCTTTTGAAGTATTGCTTTAGTAGTTCCTATTCATGAGTAGGTATATATTTTAACATACTAATGCCTTGTGTGAATTCCTAACTCCATGTAATGTTTCTTACTTTATTTTTAGAACTAACTTAGTTTAAATGTACACCGGGAACCCTAGCTAATGTTTTAACATGTCAAGTGATAAAGTAGATCAATTTATATAATATGAATACAATGTGTTTCTGTGGATTGTTGCGTAAATTGTTAATTATTTAATTATGTTTTTTTCCGCTTACGGTTATAGTAAGCGAACATGGTATAAATTATTAAGGTACTGTAATGTAAACGACTAGAACACGTTCACACGGCAATATTTTATGTATACAGAACTTAAGAAACTTTGTGCTTCATCCATATACACTTTCAAGTTCTACTCAAGTCATTCTGTAAAAATATGCATGAAAAGGTTATTTCTGGTGCCTAATAAATATTTTTATTAAATATTGCTATGTGAATGAGCTACACCAATGAAATGCTGTGGTCGTTTTGACCATTTGAGCCAAAGATAAAGAGATAGTAATGTCTTAATGATGAATTTGAGCAATATCACACAATACATAGCGCTGTGTCCATAAACAGCTGACATTTCAGTTGTGCATATACCTCCATTCGATTCGACTGAAATAAAATAAAAGAGTCACATAGTCAAAGCTTTTACTACTACTGTATTGCTGAATATAAATAGGGACACTTCCATAGCATCTTCCAAAATATTTTTATTTAAAAAAATATGAACTACGTGACGCTTTTTTTTTATAAGTTGTGAGTAACTGCAATATTTGTATCGTCTGCTTTTAATAAATTGTATCTATATATGTATATTACATAGTTTTATATATTACATACTTTTTGAACACCAAAAATGTACTATTTTTATATAAAAAGTTAAAATTTTCAGTTATCTCAAACTGTTAATATATTGTATATCTTAAGTGTTCTATAACAGTGACAGTGGCTATATTTTTAGTAGCGTTATTATGAGACTTAATAATTTATTATGAGAATGCGTGCCGCCATGCACTGCCCCTAATTTAGTCGTAATTATAATCAGTAGTAATTGAGAAATGAGTGAAATAAAAAAATATTGGTTACATTTTGTTTTTAATTACATACTAAAAGCCGCAAGTGTATATCTTTATAAAAATTGGCGCAGGTAAGTAACGAGTAAATACATATAATACACAAAACATTGATTTAAGCCTAATTTATTCAGTAATAGAAATTGTTATAGGTAAATACTTAAATAAGCTGTTTAACATTATCAGTCCGGATAATATAACATTTAAGCCACTACTATATTGTGATGATGTTTGAGATAGTACACCTGCGCCTGCGATTCCAACTCCTGAAGAGAACGCACCACTGGCGCCATTTGGCTGACGTGGTCCTGTGGAGGTTTTAAACGAATTTATTAAAAAGTGGCCGCTAAACTGAGCTATCTGTTAAATTAAGTAACTAAAAAAACCAATGCTATCTCCTGCAGAATGGATTAACGATATTAATACTAAAAATTATGTTTAGATTCCAAAGATAATATTTATTGATTAAATTTTATGTGACTTATGAATTGAACATACCTGATATCCTGTACCAACTTGTTTCCTTTTCTGCCCATAAACAACTTTTCCGTCGAATTCATCAGATGGCACCTTCATATCAGTCTCTATCTGTTGGATTGTAATATTCAAGTGGTCTTCGATGTCAGCCAGATACTGCAATATAAGAAACACGACATCATACAACTGCAATTCATTATTTTTTTCTTCTGTACTCAAAAGAAGTCCTTCGAAAAAAGTATCTCAAAAGAGAGTCCTACATAGAAACAGTAATAGTATAAAATAGTTATATAGAGGTGAGCACTTCAGTTTAAAATAGTTGGTAAAGTTATCATTACAAAATTGGTTGTCAACAGAATGTTATATTTTCGTGAACCATATTGCATTGCCATACCTGAGGTTCGTTGTACCACACACAGCAGCCTTTGGGTCTGTCATTGATGAGGTTGGTGTTCCAGCAGTTGCGGCCACGTGACGAACACCACTCGCCGTGGTACCACACCTTGCGACCAAATAAAATAATTTAACAATAAAGGGTTTGTTATTTAATTTTTATCAGTAGGAGTATGTATAAAATAAACAGCTAATTCTTCGCGCTACTGGGACTAGACTGACTAGACTTAGTTTTAATTATTAGTTACCTTCTCCGGCACGGTGGCGACCAGGCTGATGGCCAGCCCCATGCGTTCGGCGCGCCCCACGCGCCCGATGCGGTGCACGTAGTTGGACTTTTCATCAGGCAGCGTTATGTTTATCACTGTCAAAATTACATTACGTTGAACAACTACCAGGGTAATTGTATGATGTTATATTATTAAGATGTTACGTAAACAAACTTTAAGAGTAAACCTAACAGTTTATGTGAAAAAACAGACATTAGTATCTATTTTGAACTAAACCATGTCAATCAATCAACTTACTGAAAGGCAATCCAGAAACGTCAATGCCCCTAGCAGCAACGTCTGTACAGACGAGGAACTTTACTTGATTCTGTTTAAACTTTTCCAAGTTGCCCTTACGTTCGGCCGGCTTGCGGTCTCCGTGCAAACATACGCAAGAGAACTCACTGCCAAAACTTTTTAAGTAGCGCTCCAAGTTATCGCAGTCAAGCTTCGTGCGGCAGAAAATGATGGCCCTGTTAACATAAATAATATATTACTTAACAATATTAACGCTGAGGTGGAGCAAGAGGGGCAGAGTTCTAGGCGTGAGAGTCAAGGTGCGATAAAATTGCAAGTACTGTTTTTGCAAATAAAAGTTGATCAAGATCAACAACGTCTTCTACTGAGTCGCCAGTCCTTTCTTAAGGAAAACTTCCGGGAAAGTAGAAACGTCAAACAGACGAATTGCAAAATTGAATAATGACGAGTCATATTGGTGGTCAGTTTGATGGGAACGGAGTGTGAAGCGTTTATTGTATATTATTTTGAGTGTCAAGCATAAAAATTAACTTTACCTATCCATTTTGTGTTCTCTAATAGCACGTATGCAGTACTCTCCTTTGAGTATCTTTACAGCCTCGGATAATGTTTCTGGAGTTGTGTTGCCAGTGTTAATATTATCCTTCGCGTGCACGGCGTCCGTTGCAATACGCCTACGAAGAACACATGGATTCTTAAAAGTAAGACGCATTTATATCCCCAATATTATGACAATGCTTAGATAAAGTACACTTATTAAAAAATATTTTTGCATTTGGTGTTAACTAGTAAAATGTGGCCAAGCATTGGACAGCTACCGCTACCGCCACCGCCTCCAATTTTATATTTAGGCAATTATGCATTGTTTTTAGGAGCTATTTTCTTAGTTGATTAGTTCACAGTAGCTAGTAGTTCTACCTGAGAGCTAGCATGCCCATTAGTACTCTATATATACAAAAAAAAGGGTTCAGGGGTCAAAAAGGGTTATCATCAATCATACTGGCGTAACTGCTCCCAGCTGCGGTCCTTTTGCGGGTCTACATTGACCACGACATGGTGGACAGTTTCCGGGACTGCGTCCTCACCCTTTAGATCCACCCATGTCGGGAAGTGCATTAGCTTCTCCTGTGGGAATATATAATAATAATCTGTTTACTGTTCTCTTTTATATAGATATTTTTTTAAATAAATAGGTAATAGTGTCCGCATCACTTTTGTCAACAATAAACGTGAAGCCCATACCGCCATTTTTTTAACTTCAAACGCGTGCAAGGTGGCTGAACAGACCACCATTTGCAGTCTGCGACCATCACTAGTGATCTTCGGTATCTGTCTGTGCAAGCGCTCTATGAGTTCTCCATAGCCCGCCTTTAATAAGCCGTCTGCTTCGTCCAAGACGAAAAACCTGCAGTGGGTGAGGGCCAGGTAGCCTGTTGAAGTTTCCAATAAGTTGCTTTTAAGACATAGATTGAAGCAGCATGTTACCTATTTATTTACTATAAATAAATAATCATTTCGAAATTATGTTTGCCTCTCTCTAGTTTGTTGTAATAATAGTTTGTATAATGTATTAACATATATTGTGTACTGCAATAAAGAATATGAACATTACAAGATATGTAATGCATTTTTATTGGCTATTTCTTATGATGGAAATTCTTTATAATAACTCAAATTTATTTTTCAGTCTTAAATTAACTGAAACGACTTAAAACTAACCTCCTTGAATAAGATCCTCCAAACGACCTGGTGTTCCAACAACAATATCTATGCCAGCATTAAGTTGATTGATCTGTTCCTTAACGTTTATACCACCCACAACTAACAGTTCTCTAATCTTCGGGTTGTCTAAGTACTTTTTGAATTTTGTTATTTGTGTGCATGTTTGTTCAGCAAGCTCGCGGGATGGCTGTTACAGAAAAAAAGTAATTAGATTATGTAAAAAGTAATTAAATTAATCATTATGTATGTACAATGTACATTATCTGTTCTGTTTCTTTTGTGACATCTTTGTTAGCATCATCAATGGTTGTTTGGAAGAGAGCACTGAGTTAGTAATAAGATCACTAAATGTACACTAAACTAGTGTACAAAAAAGATAAATAAATAAATAACGCTTCACACTCACAGCCCCACATTAGGATTTCCTGTGTCGTGGGTGCCATGGACACATACAAAGACAAATACACAAACACCCAGACCAAATCGTGACAGAAATCTAAATTCATCATTTAAATTTCAACCCCGCCAGGGATCGAATCCGGGAACCTTCAAATGGTGGACTGGCGTGGTAACCACTACACCACACGGGTCATCGTAAATGATTTGTATTGTAAATTAATATTGCCTAAATTGTAGTTGCTGATTGTTGTGAAGTATTTTTAACCCAGTTTACCAACAATATCAGTCATAAAATATATCATCAATGCATTACCTCAATAATTATTGCCTGTGGAGCATTGTTTACAATAGGCTTGCTGTCAACTGCAGCACTGGCTGATACTACATTATTTTTTACAAATTCCTTAGGGGCTTGACAAATTGGTGTATAATCACTTGGAGGTGGTGCATACTAAAACAAATAAAAGTTAAAGTTAATAACCATATTACCAAAATCTTCTTAAACATCCACAAAGGAAGTCTGTACTGTCATTGATTTAGGTATAAAATTCACAAAAATCAAAGCATTAACTTTAATAAATTAAGATTTATTTTTCCATTGCATATAACTTAATGTTAAAAAACATTATGGAATAACTTCCAATCACTGTAAACTCTATAAGAAAAAAACTTTATAGGTAAAATACAAATGTGCATTTGCATAATAAGTACTTAAAATAATTTCTTGTTCATACAGATTATGCTGTCTTGAAAAATTTGGAACAAAACCTTCTCTAAACTTATACCTTGAATGGTTGTGCTCCAAAATTGAAGCTCATCTCTGCATTTTTAAGTACTACTGCAGGGAAATAGCAGTCAGACTTCCGTGACTGATCCAACTTGAAAGCCACACCCAGATTTTCACCATTTTTCATAAAACAAATCTCACCATTATTTAAATTTAGAAGACAACCTGCAAAATTGAAGATATATTTGTATTAGTCCTTAGCTTACACAATTCAATCTTTTTCAATCTAGTGCTTTGTTTATGGCAATATTGAACTCAGTGTAAACTTTATTTTCATCATTAACATTTAATTATATCTCAATCAGCAGTACTTCCTAGAAGGGTATAAGTAACACATTTTAATCTAAATAGAAATTTGTTTTTGTTTTTCATAAAACTTACCAATTACATCATTTTTCCCATAGGCGGGGCCATAGTCATCAAACTGCTTGGAATTGGATTTTTTGCCTGTACCTCCATAACCGTAACCAAACCGATCTGTGCCTAGGTCTAATCTTGCCTGTAATTGAGAATATTATTTATGATACTATAATTTGGAATTCACTTTGAGAAAGATAGTGAGTATTTACCAATATGAGGTCTGTCTGTGTGAGAGTTTTTAAATAATACTGAGTTTACAGAACATCACTTGAAGCATCATCGTAAAAGTATTACAATACCACAATTTTATTAATATTTTTGTCTAAAAATCAACATAATAAGAATAATACTTACAGACTGTGTAGACCAGCCAACTCTACACAGTCCTTCATCTGTGACAGTGGCTTCATAGTAATATGTGCCCTTAGTGTGGACACCCTTGGTTGCCCTGCAGCCGTGCCAGCCATGCTGATCGCGAGATTGACACCGCAAGCCATCTGGCGTCACCGCTAATGCATCCGTTCTGTCGAAAAATGACATCGTCACTTCTGTCGACGTTTGCGCTATCACTTTACTGGTCTTCCCTTCCTGTATATCTTTTAAAGTCTCCCATACAATCTGCAGAATCGGTAAGCAGAAAGCTCCAGTTTTGCCGCTACCAGTCTCAGCGGCCATAAGGACATCTCCACCGCCCAATATGAGGGGAATCGCTTCGGCTTGGACATCTGTCGGTAAATTCCAGTCCATCTCCTCTATAGCCTTTCCTAGTTCGGGAAGAACGCCGAACTCCTCGAACGCAGTCATATTGATATCGAATAACGAAAAAGCAGAATCCCAAATTTGTACCTACGCAATATGTCTATTAAACTAAATGCCGACCGACAACGCTTACAAACCGCTATGAAAAATAAAATAATTAAAAATTTAATTTATTTAATTAACTTTGACATGTAATGATATTATTATGATTGTGACATGACATGACATTTGACAAGTACGACAACTAACCACAGAATAAATAACCATAGATAATACACTATATATTGGTAACTTAAACAGACTGGTAATGAACCAAGAGTATAATAACACATAGTTAAGTAAATAAATCCACAGCGGATTACCACACCAAGAGATTGTATGCTGCTTATGACATTGCTATGCCATATGAAGTATCTCATTATCTCTTCTAAGTCTTTGAACTTACGAAACTAAATAATAGGTTATGTGTCAAGTGCCAAGTGTCATTGTAAAATGTAAAGTCCAAGTGGTGTTTATTTTCTGATAATATTTTAATGTAAACATTTTTAGTATGGATGTTACAGAGCTCGGAATTCCAGAAACGAAAAGTAATTCTAAGCTGTCATCATTTGGCAAAACACTGATATATGCTACGGGCGGCTTAGCAGTCAGCGTCAGTGTTTTATGTGTACCGTTTGTATCACCAGCATTGAGAAAAGTTTGTTTGCCGTACGTCCCAGCTACAACTGAGCAATTAGCTGGAGTATCCAAGGCCCTTGCTGGTCGCAGTGGAACACTACTAGATATTGGATCCGGGGACGGAAGAATAGTGTTTACCGCTGCTAAATTAGGGTTCAAAGCAGATGGTGTAGAACTTAATTCAGTACTAGTGTACTATTCAAGATTAGTAGCATTCTTAAATCCTCTATATCGGAACACAAAATTCTTTAGGCGTGATTTATGGAAATTTAACTTAAAGCCATATAATAACATAGTAATATTTGGTGTAGAGCAAATGATGAATGATTTTGAAAGAAAAGCTTTACAAGAAGTTGAAACTGATACAGTTATAGTTGCCTGTAGATTTCCTCTACCAAATATGGTGCCAGTTCAAACAATTGGCCATGGTGTAGACACTGTATGGAAATATGTTGTGAAGTGATAGTTATAACTAATCATATTAATATGTAGTATGTATATACAATCAACATTAAATATAACTTTGGTTTTTTAAAACTTCTATTTTCTCCTTATGCATAAATTTTTTGACAAGTCAAAGAATAAAAAAACAACAGCCTACAATATGTACATCAGCGGCGTGCATAGGATTATGACACTGGGTATGCAGCTGAGTAGGTACTTTGGTCACAAAAACTTTTTCTTTAA
>DWAV01000679.1:0-17506 GCA_018231305.1 Noctuana lactifera
TCACGATTAAAGAAAATTGATCATCAACTAAGTCTAATATAAACTAATTCACCTCGATTAATCTTGTAGTTCTTTATCTTTCCAATTTAGATGAAAGGATTATTTTTAACACGACTAAATTTTTAAACATACACACCTTATTTTTAGGGTTAGCAAAGCACGGGCGATTCCTATGGTGTTAAAAATATTTGTAAGGGACGGTTGTCCATCTATAAATAAATTTAAAACTCATACCAATTCTAGATCTTCGAGAGGAGCGCGGTTCACTTTCGGGAGACACGGCGAGCAGCCGCGGCGGCTCACCTTTCTTGAACCACCGCATTATTCCTGGTTCACACCATCTCTAACACTGAAACAATTGCGAATCACATTTTATTAATTATTTACTGAAAAAGAAGCATGTCATCGCTATCGTTGCTAACGTAGGTAGTTATTTTATTTTAATGGACCAGTTTTTTTATTAAGTATGTGCATCATTATTTAGCCAGAAAATAGCCAGTTCAGCTCTTTGAGCTATGTAAATAAAACCTTAACTGGCATTCGAATTTAGGTTACATACTACTTAGCAGTACTTAGTCATCGTAGGTTTTTCTAAGATATAAATGTATACGTTAACTAAATTGCAAAATAGTTAAGTACGAGTACATTTCGCTTTCCTAATATGCAGGCGTATCAAATGTGATGCCATTAAATGCAACTGCTATACTTAATTGCAATTGAGCTGTATACCTAACCACCGTATTGGTTACAAAATTATAATCAAGTGATATATTATGCATGTATATCGATAAAACATAATGTTATATTACAACATTTGAAATTTGCAACGAGCTCTTTAATTAACTTTAGTCAACTATCTTCACGTGAATGCAGTGTTGGAGACTCGAAAGCTGTTTCACTATGTTACAAGTATATTACACAAACACGTAATATAGACTTTCTACTTAAGAAAATAAGATTCTTAATTGAATAACTTATACGTCCTAGTGAGAAGTGAGAACTTAAGAGGCACCATTTAAGAATGCTGTTGTAAGAATGGAGACCAAACCCGATTATATCACGTAATGGCATTTAACCTTGCTCGTGACGACAGATCATTGTGTAATACCATTGATGTATTTTTGTTGCAATCGATAAATCTATATCGATTCCGAAACGATTTACCTATCTTTATCTGAGTTCTTTAGAGATAAATTATGCATTATGTACCTATGTGTTAGTCTAATTACTCAATTCGCGTATAAGCTGCTTATTTAATTAGTAGTAATTAATAGTTGTCAATTGTCACAAAATGTATCATTGCATATAGGATTGCCGACAACCGAATAGACGGATATACAGCCGGTTAAGCCTGGCATTTGGGCAAAAGAAAAGGTCCTGAAATCCATATTTATTAAAGATTGTTATCATACCTATTCATACGACACAAATAGTAAATACAGACTAGACATATAGACTTGCAAAAACGGAAAACATCACGTGAAATGTCAAAATATGTATAAAAACTTAAAAGTCATACTAACATTCCAGGAACACACAAAAAGTTAATTTTTTTTCTTCAGCTTTTTCGAACATCTGGCAATCCTAACCACCTTAATTAATATTCGGTAAGCTCACGTACCGTTTCGTAATGATACCTACTGATATCGATATTGCAAATGCATTCCGAGTAATCGATGTGTGCCCTGCTTTATGATAATCAATAGTCTAAATTCTAATCCAACAGCACGGTATGGCAAAGGAGTTTTGCAAGGCGAAATGATTTTAAATCTTATTTTAATAACCAAAGAATTATGATTTCGTTGATAATTATCACAAGAAGACATACAGCGAACCTACCATTCTCTTATGACATTTTCAACAAAATTTAATATAATTATAAACTAAAGCTGTTTAAATGTCATACAAAATCATGTCTGCTTACGAAATTGCCGTACCGCCATTGGTCAGTGTCTGGAATGTCCTAGCGCTCATTAGGAACTACTTCGCTATTAAGCCTTTTTTAAGGCTTTGAAGCCACCAAATGCCAACGTTAAGTTTTTCAAGTTTGTGTTAAGAGTAATTTTAATTACACGTTCAATTTTGGCGGACTGGAATGAACTGGGCGCCATAATTATAGTTCTTTAAACTGTATAATAACCACCAGTTTATGGTGTAAGTAAGAAATACAGTTTTTGACCTAACATAGGTAATACGAGTACCTATACATTATTTGTAGAATTCCATAGATTTTTCCGACATTAATACTTAACGAGGAAGTTTCCGAGATTTCCGAACACGATCTTATCTGAGCCGATCCATCCTTCGTATTACTCTCGGCGGAAGTCGCCATATTTGTCGCGGTCACATTCGAAACCATGTCCAAATCCAATGGCAAGACGTGTCGGGTGACGTCGGGTTAGAAACTTGAGAGACGTAAGAAGAGCTACACTCTCACTAATTGTGTTCGTTACGCGGTTAATGACGCCCTTACGCTTTCGTGAGATCCTTTACAGTTGCAAAATGGTTAACAGGCGTAGAATGTTCACTAGAAATTAAAAAGCGGTAAATTATATAGCAAGTAAGGATTACGTAAATAAAGGATTCACACCTTTCTCGTGGATATCAAAGACACAAAGATAATTACACGAAATCCAAAATGAGAACACAATTTCCTGAGTTCAGCTTTTGCCTCGCTTGGATTCGAACTTATGGTCTTTGGTATGGTGGACCGGGAGACTACCATAAGGACTCACATATCTCAAAGTTCAGCTGTTGGTTCTGATAATAATATAACATAAAGAATTACGAATTTGACTATAACATACCTATACGATTTGTTCGCTGAGGGATTTCTTCAAAAAAGGAGCTAAGAGAGTACTCCTTCAAAGCCGGCAAAGTTCATGACGGCAGTTAATGATTCCTCTGGTGTTGCTTTGGCCATGTTTATAGAGGACGGTGATCACTTGCCATAAAGCCATCTGCCTTTTCGCTAGGCTTAGACTATGAAAATGTAAAGTGAATTTTTAGGAGTTAAATTTTAACAAGTAAAAAATCATTTTTGATGAATCGTAACCGCCGAGTCACTTGATAGGATGCCTAACTGACAGCCAAATTCCTTATGCAATGATATTAAATTCACATTTTATGAGGAGTTTTCTAGACCACTATCAGTGAAATACTAACTTGGTACCTACGCAATGGTTTTCGAAATTAGATTCGGGGGCAATTGTTCTTGTGCGTGTAATAGGCAAATAATATAAAAATATGTTTGATTCTAGTTGTACAACTTAGATATAAGGTTCTTAACATAAAGCGCATAAAACACGTCATACAATATCTAGTTTTTAATATACTCGTACATAATACAGTAATTATAATTATTACTGTTATGGTATCGTATGCCTACCGCCTTCATTGATTACCAATTCTAAGGTCGATTGGAAAATAATAATTCTAAAATAATTAAGTCCGCCTTAGTTCCGATACATTGTACGAAACAAAAGTATAAATAAATAAAATATTTAACATAATTAATTCCAGTATAATATGTATACTAAATTCAAAAACAAATGCTTAAGAAACGCAGTATTGAAAATCTATTTCCAATATTTCGTACGGCACGTATGTCATTACTATGTAAAAAAATATGTTAACTCCAAGAAGGACTTGAATTTCGAAATTCTGTAAAAACAAGAAATACAAATCTAAATAATCGTACCAAGAAATCGCTAAAGATAGGCATTTACAGTGAATTCAAATTACAGAACAATGGAATTCTTGGAAAGTAACCACCGTTGGATATTCTTCCCATACCCTGATATTACATCATATGGATACCAGGCGTGAATAAGTTGACAAGTCGAAAATGGACATTTTTAAGGGCAACCTTTTTAAAGTTTGAGTTTTATTTTTAAATTGGTGTTTTATGTTTTTAAATACTTTTTATTGCAATATTATTATTTTAATTACAATTTTCTTTTATTCACCCTGTAAACATAGCAATTATAAAGCCAAATGTAGAATAAATTTTTTTTCATGCAAGTCGACTTAATAACATATTCACACCTGGTACGAATATTCCCTTAAACCAGTGGTCGGCAACCTTTTGGCTGCCACTGTCTCATTGCTAAACACGGGTCTCCTCACAAAAATGAAAGTGAGATTTATGTACCTAAATGCGAGTGAGTTATGTCACAGTCCACTACACTCTCAGGAAAACTCTCAGGCATGCTGGTTTTATCTATAAGTAAGTAAGTTACCTACATTCGAAAAATTTATGTATGGTACATAATGCTTTTATAATACATAATTGATGAGCTTCACTTACCGACCTATTTAGTTTCTATCGTAAATATGCTAAAGTTACTACAATATAAGTCACCAAACAGATTTTATTGTATTTACATTTCATTACTATATTTCTTATTTGGATACAAGAAAAAACAAAGCCAAGGAAACATTATGCCTTTAATTCTACCTTTATTACAAGATGTTTTGCCTTTTTGTATTCAGGAAACAGTAATCTATTACTTATATGAATTTATTCATTCGGATCTTATACGGAGATAAGCTATTATTCATAAAATGTTACGACGACATATTCCGCTTTGGGACTTGCTCCTTTATAGTAACTCACATAATTTTATCACTAATACTACGTCCGTTTAAACATTCATATAACTAAAAGAAAAATAATAAGTTGAAGTCGTAGTAGTAATGTATGTGTTTACATTAGTTATTAAATTTTTTTATCAAGTTGCAAATGAATGCTCAAGCCACCTGATGTCCACGTCCGGCATCAAATAGGAGAGAAGTCTTATCATGAGCGTGTGTATCCTGCGTCGAAGCGTTGCTGCTCATAAGGACAGAGATAGTCTCCACAAATATAGTGTGTCCGACATCCACTCTTTCCATCCGAAACACGAGTACTTGCCACTAAACTTATGGCAGCAACCTTGTCGGGAGTACTACCTATCAAATTATAGGTACATGTCATTCACACATAACTTCTTACATCTTAGATGCGCTTGGGTTTTAACCGGCACGAAGCGGAAGGATAGTCCGAAATTTATCGACTAAGTGTTCTAATAGTTTACATATTAAACATACAAAAATAAATATGAAAAAAAAGTACTTACGTAAGGATTTACGAGTAAACGAAATACAAATTGCTATACTGTCCTTGCCCTATGGATAGATGTACCTATAACACTTACTTAAATCAAAAAGAAATCGAATGCCTCAGTAAAAAGTGCTTTGTAAGGATCACCACGTTTTAACTCAATCAGTATTGATGTCGCGATGTTTGGTTACGGTTTAGAATATAAACCGGGTGATACGGATGTAAATACAGATGCGCAGAGTGGGTCACAGACCTCCTATAAACTTTAAGTACGGCTACATGACAAGTGCTGTATACGATTGGTAATCTGTAGCGATGAAGTGATTAATGCGTTCGGTTTTATGTGAATTTTATCACAGTGAATAGAAAGTATTATTTTAGCTTGTCACTTAAAGTCATTACACGATTTTTTACTCTGTCTGTGGTAGTAGTTACTATAAATTTTAATGAACTACAAACAACATTAGTATGACTTCAGATGTTAATCAGCGTGACTCACAAATGACTCATAGTTTTAAGTTAAGGTAGTACCTAAGTGACATAGTAAGATTACTATGTCACGAAACATAAACCTATGCGTCGTCTTGATACCATGATCTTCGTAATGTTTAGCACCAGTACCTACCGAAAGATTCTTAATTAGATACATAGTTTAATAGGTTACTATTATTTTGATATTATAGAAGCATTGATATACTAACTTAGATTCATAGTCAGCGGTGAAGCCACGTTATAGCACAGAATCAATGTTATTAATTGATAAAACACAAAGTAGAACTTTAAAAACAAGAGACATAAAGTACATTTTGTAACACAGTATGAAACGTTTTATACTTTTTACAGGAAGACTTCGGCAGTCCACGGGACGTAAAATGAATGCACAATGCACTCTTCTTAGAACGACTCATTGTCAGTCTTAGTTTTTTATATATCAATGTACAAAAGCGAGGACTGAGGATGTAGACTTTATGTTAAGTGGTCAACGCGTGTTCTTTTGCTATTCATTATACCTAAATAAAAAAGAAAAAAAGGCAAAAATAACCTTATATTTATATATAATATTTCTTTATGTTAAAAATTAAATTAAATAAACCTTACAAAGAAAGTAGAAAAAACAACACATTACGGCAATCATACAAACTACTTGAGATAATACTATACCGATTCAGCCGATAAGTGGCTTATCATATCAATGTTTTGACCCACATTGTGCATTCTGTACATTCTTTTAGTATTAGCAATAATTTTTATAGGTGCTTTGTAAAATAATTGCCAATTAGCTTATCAACTTATAATAAAATATACGTTATCAGTATTTATAAATCGTGTTTAGCTCACCATTTACACTTTTAATTAACTGTTGCTGAGAATTGTGGGTCATTAAATTGCGGAAGACGACATTGTATTCGTAATAAATTAACATTCATAGCATCATGTGCAATTTGGATTGTTATTGCAAGACGTTATAAAAACATAGTAATATCCGTAAATCGATATTGTGAACAAGAAGTGATAAATGCTATTACTCAACGTGAGTTTATAGACGCTACGATTTTGACGTTATAAGTAGTGATAGTCTAGTAACTCTAGTGGATGAATTTCAGCTTACTATTCCAGTGGGTTCAATGCCCACACGTATGTATTTTTTTTAAATTATGCTTACGTAATACAAATTATTGATGACTTGCTCTTCATCGGTGAACGTAAACACGTGATTTGATTCTTAAAGAAAACCTGAAGTCAACCAACATGCACTTGGACAGTTTTAGATTATGCTCCAAATCTAAACCGATCTTGGAGAATAAGAGAGAAATCGTATCTGATTATAAGATTGCTTGCTTGTTTTCTATAAGGTATCCTCATCATAAACCCATCGACATCGCAGTGATACTGCAGAACACGGGTCTCCTCTCAAATTTGAGAAAGATTAAGGCCATAGTCCACCACCGTGGCCAAGTGCAGTTTGATGAACTTTAAATGCCCTTTGAGACCTTTTATGGACCACTCTCTGTTCACACTTGCAGGTTTATGTTCGATGTTCGAAAATGTAACTAATTCGATGACAACTAGTAGGTAAATAATTTAGATTGTACTATGTACAATTAGTTCGACATAAGTAAATACCAATACAATTCGTATTTAGGTCATTGAATCCGTTAGCCTGGGGACTCATCGTCTCTCACGAATAACATGCATTTGATATGCATGCTACTAGGAAGGATAGGCGTTCGCATGTACTCAGGATATTGTCATTGATTTAAAATTAATGTCAACTGTTTTATTATTAGTTCAAATTAAAAACTTCAATATTTCAATCGTTTAACTTTGCATAAAATTGTTACAATTCATTAGTTGTATTAGTTATTTGGAATTCAACTACTAGGATGTCACTCCTCTGTCCCTGTAGCTTGGTGCCAGAGCTAAAGTAGCCCCTGACTGTCGTAAGAGGCTACTAACTGAAGGCTTCCACGGTTGCGGGCAGTTAGAGTTGGAGCTGGATCTGCCCATCCCCCCCCCCCCCCCCCCCCCCCACCCCCCCCCCCCTCCCTCCCCCGCTAACCATGACCCCGTGAGTAACCCCGTGATGAATGACGGAGTATATACCTTCATATCGGGACGAGACTTTAAAGGCGAATAATCCTATATAACCTGGAGTCACTCTAACGATATGCGGATACCTTTTTGAAGGTTTCCAGCCCGTTACAAAACAGGCTATATTCCTTAAACATAAATCATAGTTTTACCAAATAATAGTCTTCTTTCATGTATCAGTTAGCAACGAGAAATACGTCCGCGTTTTATTTGAAAACTCATAGTGATGCTAACGTTTGCACGCTGACAGCATATGCAAGCACTTTCGCCGAGACAATGGATGTTTCCGCGGATATTTGCAATCTATTCAAAGGTAAGCCCCAGTAACTAACTGCGTATGAATTGGTTGTTTAACATTTATGAAATGGCAGCGAACATACTGTTTACGTTAGCTTTCCTACTGTCCTGTACGACCATCCCTGCTGGTCAAATAAAAGAAGTCTCCTCTCAAATAAAGGAAGGGCTTCAGTCATAGTCAACTATTTTGGCAGAATGCCTGTAGGTGGATTTCAATTGCCGTGCGAACGTTAATGAGACTTGTCAGACTTGATAGATTCGTCCTGATATTTATGATCTTGTAGAGTAGTTAAAACAAGTGTGATTGCAGTAGTGTTTCTAATAGTTCTTCTTTGCAGAACAATTGCCGTGATGATCGGGTCCTGAAGGTGACGTGGTGACCAACAGTGACTCGTATCGGATGATCGTATTGCGATTAAAGTTTTTTTAAAAGCATTAGTTGTACGACTTTGTTAGCGTAGTATTTTAGAATCTTTTCCTTCACCTCTGCCTGTCGAAAATCGAACCAGATCAACATGAACAAACAACTAAAAATATATCATACCAGTCGTCATAATTTGTGTTATACTTAGCAAGGATTGTAATTAGTTTAGAGTTCTTAGGTGTTTATTGTTAAATAACTTGTAAAATTACAGCACACATTAAAATTACATTAGTGATGTCTACCTACTGAGAATTTTAATGATGATGTTTAGCAGTCTAACGGTAGACTTACTAATTACTAAACATAACGAACTAACTACTGACTGTTATTACATAATGCCCATAAAATAATATTACTATAAAACGTTACAGAAAATATTCTCGTTTCAGGATAAAATCTCGAAATTAAATTTGACCAATCAGCTTAACCTAAATAAACTTTTTAAGTAGCTGACATTTCAGTCCTTTTGTCCCTTTACAAAATTTTGAGCATACTTTAGCTCTCAACGGATTTTGCTACTCAGCTGTCGAGAGTTTTTACGTAGGCTTAAACTTGGGGATATTAATTAGATAAGAGACCCACTTTCGACAATTCGCCAAAAGTGGTTTCCACTTTTAGGGGATATAATTTTATGAACGGAATTTTTTTATTATTATTACATCACAATAAATTTAATGTATGCTATTCGTATGGTTATAAAACCTAGTCCTATTAAACGAAACAAAGCCTTCATAATTTTAATCTTCAATCTTAAAACGACATCAAGAATCGAGTTCTCATCACAATGAACCAGTTCATCTTCCGCTGTAGTAATTGGTTTATTTAATTACCGAGCAATTAACGAAGCGAAAAAAGTTATTGCTTGGATTAATTTCGTGACTACGATGAAGGTCACGGTGTGTCACGCTGATGTTTTGGTCACGACAATCCGTTACGTTCAATATCTTTATGTTATACAATATTATAGTAACATAGTTCAGTCTACCTGTTAATGTTATTTCTGAAAGTTTTCAACCGACTTCAAATAAAGGAGGAGGTTCACAATTAGACTGTATTTTTTTATGTTCGTTAGCTCATAATTTTCCACTGGGTGAACTGATACTGATGACTTTTTTTATTTGAAAGCTGATTCTTCTCGTTCGGTCCTATTTTAATTTAGTACAGTTTTAACGGCGGCATCCATGAGAAAACCATATAAGTCTTAAATTTAAGAATGTGCGCGACAACTTTGAAGTCGGTTTTTTTTGTAACGCCAGTTTCAAGTATGTACTCGTAGTTGGTAGAACTTGTACAGTTCACCCGCTGATTATATCAGCGCTGTTTAATTATTGATATAATATAGTACCTGCCTGCCTTAATCTTTGTCTCTATATCGACTTATCTAAATAGTTTTATAACGATTCCTATATTACATTATTGATATTATTACGTTATAAGTTACAAAGTGAAAACGTTCGTGTGACATAAACATAATCCCCGCATCTTTTGAATGAAACCTCGCGCACGGCTAAGATTAGCGATGACGCACTGTAGGCCCGGCTTGCGGTCTTTACCCCGAACGGACAAAAGCATTGTCTATGATGCTTGCTCGGTCGTAGACACGCATTTTAAACTGGCTTTGTCTTTTTAAGCATCTTCTTCTGGTCACAGTCCAACAAGAGCATATTTTGAATCTATTTTGACGTTCGTGTCAATTTATTTAGGTCTTTGGCCTTACCTTATTTTGACAGTTTTCGTAATCTACTAATTCAGAGTTGTGAATGGTTTTTCGATGGTGTGTCTCTGACGTGACCACTATTTGTTAATATGAAAATAACAAAGAAAAAGATTATTAACCAAATAAATAATCTTCTAAAATAGTGTTAGATAACTTAAAAAGTGTTAAGTCTACGTGTAATAAGTTTTCGGCCAAATATTGATAAATCCTAGTGGTGTTATAATGGTTGTAAAATAGCAGATTATTGGTCTTGTAAGACCATAGACACTTGATCTTAGTATAAAGACTGAGTAAGCCGATAATAATGCGATGATGAATTAAAATGTGCATAATTATTCATTTAAGTTTTCGTCCCCTCAGTTTTCTCGCGGTTGTAAAGACTAAGAACCACTTCTTTTATCAAACGTGCCGCCGCATACAGTAGGGAATTAGTGATATAAGTATTTATATCTAAAACTAAGTAAAGTAGTGAAATGTTCCATCAAGCACGTCTTAGGGATAATTGTACCATAGTTTGACATTGTCATTAAATTTGATGCAAAAGCTTTTTATTGCACCATGTAGGTACCTCTAACAGTTATAAATAGTTATAACATTTGATAACGCTTGATAAACAAAGTTTCATCCCGCATTAACTGAATTTCGATCGAAGGTCGAAGTAACAACCTTTGACCCTTAAACTCACTTTTTAGAGCACTGATTGGATCAACTAAAGCGCGTCTTTCTAAATTCAATTTCTTAAAAATCTTGTCTTGTCTTTCTTTCCTTTTTAAGCCATCTGGCAAGAAGAACAAGCTCTTCCGGTTCACCACAGTAATTCTATTGAAATAAGCTTATTGTGAGTTCCATTAAACTGCAGAATGGCGGCTAATAATGTCGGTTTGGTATGAAAAGTGCACATTATAGTGTGGGACTCTAGCATTGTAATGTGCAATAAATATTAGATGTGGGATGTGGATGATATAAGGAAGTGGGTGTATAAGATTAAGTTCATTGATTTTGAATACGCTTAATAAATTCAAAGAGACATCATTTACTTAATTATGTAAGATCTAATTCTAACTTCTGATCCTTTCATATTATTACCTGACAGATAAGGTTTTATGCAATGCCTACTTTCCATATCCATTTAGTTAATATATAGAATATCATTGATTATTTTATCAATCAACATTATAATCCGCCCATCGTTAAAATATGTACTACTTGAAAAAATATGTAATGGTATGTTGTAGATCATGATTGTTCAATTGTTAGTATAATTTTTTTATCATATTAACGAAGTTTATCTTTATTTAACATAAAATAAAGATAAACTTATTTAATTTAATAAATAAAATTATTTGGAGACGAGGAGAGAGAGAGGCAGGGTGCGGTCCTGTCGCCTGCTTATGTCACAAGATTTTGATTATCTCACAGAGCCTCAACTAGGATAAAGATGGATATGTACCTAAGAGGAATAACAAGGTTTACAGAACAGTACAAAAATGGAAGCCATATGCCATAAAGTGTGAGGTTTATAACTAAACCAAATTGATTCCCGAAACTCTGTTACTTTTTACTGCTTGATCTTTTTATGACGTGCGAAACATCATTAACCTGCCATTTTATTAACCCAGTAAAGTTGCTCTTTGTTTAGAACGTAAAGTTAAAATTTTATTTAACATTAATTTTATCGAGCAGAGTTTTGAGATAAATCGGCCTTCTCATTTTGTTATCAGTAGGTAGTACCATATCTCGGTATTCATTCAAGTGCGAGTAAGTAAATAGTTTAATACTTATCTAGAAATTGTATTGCGCCAATACCAAAATAAAGAAATACAAAGAAAATTTTATATAACACAAAATTGGCTCAATTCAAACACGACGACGCCTCGTTACATTTGATTCTCAGCATTCTCAGTAGAATTTTGATTTTCGGTATCTTATAGAATAACCAGTTATTTTATCATAATGAAGTTTTGGTACTCACCCAATTTAATTACTCGTAGGTATAAGCAATTATAATTTTATCTACTAAGACTAATTTTGTAAAATAATTGTCGTCTTCAATTGTACTTATTGGTTACCTAGCTCAAAGTTAGTAGGCATTCAGGTTATAAGCACACAAGTCCTGTTTTTTTATCTGAATGGTGCTTCATATTTGCTAGCCGCAAGATAAGTGTACCATTCTACGGATCTTACTGAGACTGTATGCAATCGCTTGCAGCCAAATAAAGGCAAACGTTCATACAGATGAGGACTAGAAAGACAGTATTCGCTTCTTTTGTTCTAAATTCTTAGTTTCAAAGCTTAGCGTACACGCTCAGGAGTCATCGTACCTACTTACTACTGTAGGAAATACTGTGAATGTACTGTGTCTAAATTACATACGTACGTGGTTGGATCTTTACTTGCTTGTACAGCTGTCGATGAGCTGCCTCAGCGTAATTCTAGTCACATTGTCGATTTCGATTTGAATATTCATGTCGCAGTCGAGTTTTGTTTAGCAAGCAACATTTGAGTTCCAAGAAAATTGTCATTCGAAACAAAACCATGAAATATTCACCAAGTGCTTTGTCTTCGAAACTGTGAAACTTGACGACGGCTATGGTTATTTACAGGATGAAAGAGCTCAATGTTTCTAATGAGTGTAAAAGATGGAAATTCTTGAACAGAGGCGCCATAATGAATATGCATATCGCGGGTTCCGTGTTACATTTGGTTAATGAAAACTGCTGTGTAAAGTCGCTGTGTAGTGTAAACGAAATACCACGTTTCCTTGATGTTACACATTGGACGCATGTGAAATAATGAAAAGCAATAATCGCGTGACATAATTTGATTTGTTACATCATTATCTCTTACAAGTGTTACGACTTAAGAAATGTTACGCCCTATTCAATTCATATAAGCCTATGACGTCAAACCAGAGGTCTCTTGGAAATTAAGTAGTTACTTACGAATATGTCTTTGATTTTGATTTAATATGGTGCTTTTTAATAATGGGTTGGCCACTAACTCGTACTCCACCAATCCGCATTGGAGCAACGTGGAGTAGTATGCTCCAGGCCTTCCCTGGTTGTGGGGAGAGACCTGTGCTTAGCAGTGGGACATAAAAAAGGATTGAAGGCTTGGTTGTTTTTAACATTCTTTTAATAACTTCACCAGTAACTAAATTATAAATTTCTTGTTACCTTAACATTTATCGCAGTAATAAATTGATACGGAAAAGCTAGCCTTCTCATTGATTACATTAAGGTTCATAATGTCAATTTCATTTTGATTTATTAATTTAATGCCCTGTAGTAAGACTTGTACACATAAACTGTATTCAACATTACTCAACTGTAGCAATTTCAATTTGAAACATTAATCTGACTATTAACGTTTGGGTTTAAACCGAGATCCCAATATTGTGGTGTAAGATAACTGGATAAACACGATAAGGGAACGTTGTCTAGTGACTTTTGAAGCTAATAATTTTACTGTTAACTTGTCACCTGTATATCAACTAAGGCTGGTAAGTTTAATTGCTTATAATGCAACAAGTTTCGATTGGATAACAGTTAATTTATTAACTTGCTCTTATTTAGGTTCACTTTATTATTTAATTGATATGAAATTTAGATATAACAGGTGTTGAAAGAAAGAAGAAGAAAAACCAACGCGCTATTTACCAGTGTAAACTAGTGTGTTACCAAGCTATACGCCATCAAATATGTCTGCAGATAGTCACATTTAGGAACTTCTATGCCGGTCGGTATGATTTGTAATTCTTTTAATGTTTGCTTAGCTAGCGTAATTGAGATTGACCTTTTTACCAGGCAAGGCGGTTCCGATATACCTTGCCTGATGAAAAGCTAAGATGCGAAGCAATTAATGTTTGGAAGTAGTCTATAAGAGAAAATATACACCTGTAGTCTATAAGAAAAATATGCACAAACTTTTAATAAAGGAACGGAGTTGTCTTACTATTGCGTTATTTTTGTTACAACGGCTATAAATGGCCATCATTTATTTTAGAATTGCTATAGTTAAGCGCCAAACCCTATGCCCATGACTTGGAACTAATGCGAAATGAATGGACCAGCATAGTTCAGTGCACTTTCACCAGCACAGTTCAGTCCCGTCTCCTGTAATGTTTTCATATACCTACCTACTGACTATTTATAATACCTACCCATTGATATTATTGTATAGTCCTACCTGTCCAGTGAAAATAAAATGCAAGGATAAGGAACATTTTTGTTTCATGTACCTTATGCAAGATACCTTGCATGTAAGATGTAAGATAATGTACATATACCTACCTAATAGTATGTAGGCGCCTACGCAGGCGTCGGAAAGCCATAGGAAAGCATATCTCCATAAACACACACTATACATATACATAAGTATATCCGATAAAATACTCACCAACCAGTCCGGTTAGTCGCTATTGCTCGATGTTCATTTACTTTCATTCACCTAACTATATCCTAACCAAACTATTTACTTGCAAAACCGTCTATGTTTTCAAATTTATAAAGTATGTAAATACCTTAAAATGATCCACCACGCTGCCCAAGTGCGGGTTGGTTAATTTCAGATGCCTTTCGAGAACTTTATGGAGAACTCTTACACATAAATGATACAAGTTTGGTTACGATGTTTCCTTCACCAATGAAAGACAAATATTTTAACACCTGTATCGCCAGCTGGGTACACTACACATGCTTCTGATCTAAAAGGAATAATAACTTCCATTATAATACCATCGATATATTGGTATGTATGTCACGGTAACATTGTAAAAACTGTTAGTTTAAAAGTTAACTAGTTATTCTGGAAAGAAAAATTGTGAACTGTCCCAAAAACCTACCTAACCTAACCTAACCTAACCTAACTCTAACGAAGCCTACAGAATAGGCTAGGTTAGATTAGATTTCGTAATTTGCTTTTTCGTCATCGTTTCGTCGTCGTTTGTAGAATGACGGCACCACCGCCCGTTACATTGTAAACTAACGGTTTTGAAAGTTTGACTGTAACATACCTACAATTAAACAGTGTCTTTAACTCGATTACTTTTTGTTGAAGCTCCGTGTAACTAACACTAAACGCTTCATTACACTTACAACTATGCTTTAGGATTCACTGTATCGTGCCATATATAGATGTATAATATGCTTAACATTTGAAACAATCGCTAATCAATACTCAGTAAGGGAAGGGCTTAAGGCCAAAATATAATAAAGAAAATTTATGAGTTCTAAACTCACTTGAAATAGCCACCAATGCAAATATCTAAAACGGTGCGTGACAAAATCATTGGCGGGCGGACACACAAGGTCGCTTTTATTGGTTGAGTCTTTATAACTATTTTACGTAGGATTTGCAAGAACGTCGTAATTCTATGAGTAAACGTAACATTGTAATGCTTATACATAGATTTTAAATTACGTTTCGCAGCGCACATCGCGTCCTGTTTTAAAGATTGATAGAAAATGATTTTTTGGCTGTAAATCAAATAAAATAAATAATTAATTGTATTTCCGTAAATATTTGTACTACAAGGTTTGACAGTGGTATGATATTAATATATACTTCCCAAGTTATTCAAAATACCAAATGAGACCTATTTAGTTAAGTGTAAATACTGTTAAAGTGTTTTTAGTGTAAATACTGTTACAATTTTCGTAGAAGCCACATAATACATAGTAACTCTTTCACCTTGAAACTATTATGTCTACATTACGCAATGGCCAGTGCGAACTAGAATAGAGGCATGAAGAGAAATTTAGTTTGAATTTTTTCTTTTCCAAACCCTATTTATTACTGTGGTTGCAAGATTCTATATGAATGTAATCCTCGCAAAGGATAATTACTAATATACCGTTGAATTAATAATCTGTGGATATACAGCTATATTTATTAATTAAGTAGCCTTTTTTAGCCATTCTTCGGATTCATAAAGGAATTTGATATTAAAGTTATTTCATGATGCATAATGTACGTTTAGCATGTGTTATAATCAAAGCTTCTTAAGTAAACATCGAAAACCGGTCTCGGGGTTAAAGACCAACTTGGTATATTTAAAATTTTAAATGTGTTATTTTTAAGCAAAGGTATACCTATAATTTTCTTGCTGCGCCACACAAACAAACTCGACACCGAAATCACGTTTAAAAAAAGAGTAAACTCTTAATGAAGCGACAGATTTTTTGTCTAAGCTGAGGTAATACTACCATGACATCGTTCAGTGTTCGTTTCTTAACTGACGTAAAGGAAAAATAATATCCTTAAATTCTAACGTAGAATACGATGACTTTTCCAAGCGATACCGCACCTATACAAACAAAATGTTTAGGTTTTAGAATTTAGAATGCGTTGATTGATATGTCATTAATATCATACTAATAAAATTGCAAGAAAAGTATTTTATTTAATGACGCGATAATTTTAAAGCTTATATTTTCAATCATAAAATACTTTAAAAATACATTCGAGTACATACTTTATACCTGCATAACATAGCCCGAAAACAGATCCGGGTTGGTAATAGGTATCAATTCCATTAATACATAGTTTTATAATACTATTATCACGCAATTTGTAGAAATCGGACGCCAAATCGACATTCCGAGATATCGATTTCTACATTAATTTCCGAGATTTAAACAGTTTATTACGGAACACCCGACGACCGCATGTTTTTATTGTGCTTGTGAATGTCGTGCTTATGAATCACGACACGAAAGGGTGACGGAATGCGTTGATGTCGCGTCCTTCGGAGTTCGATCTAACTTGGTTGTCAAGATTTTATTACCCTAAGGTATTACCGTAGTGCCTACATATTATTATCACGAAGGAAGCTCTGATTCTGCTATACAAGGTCGTTATTTTTATAGATCGATGAACACAATTCTGTCTCTAAGGTAGGGGATGCTTAGGATAACCTACTATACCTATTTATTATGAATAACTTTTTTCCGGTTTCGGTTACGGACATGAAATTATTTTGGATTATCCGACGATTTCGAATAATTTTAGACATACATACATACATTTTTGTGTAAATAAAAAAATACTATTAGAAGTACCTATAAATTATAATCCTTGTATAACTACGTAATTATTTTTAAGTTGACAAAATTCTGTACATAAACAAATAAATTGTAAAATATTATAAGTTCATTTATTTCGGATGTTCGATAGTTTCGGTTACGGTTACGCAGCTCCACAAAGCATAAAGCTATCTAAGAAAATGTAATTTTAGAATCCGTTTCTTAAAACTTGAACTGCGTATGTTATATTATATACGTATCTACTACGAGCTACGGTACTACGAAGAATAGGCAGCGTGCGTGTAACGTTACTTGGATTTCCCCATGGACAATATTATTTAGTATTC
>DWAV01000680.1:0-17503 GCA_018231305.1 Noctuana lactifera
GTTCGCCTCTCGTACCGCGTTTTATTCCCTGTTATTCCCCGTGCTTCCTTTTCTTTTTACCCGGTTTGCGGGTTTAATCCATGTAGTCGGACCTATATTAAAGTTTGCACAATAAAAGGAGTTTAGTGTGGTTGGATTTTGTAAAACTAATTTCTTTTTGGATAGTTACGTTTTTTGTTTATAGTTTTTACATCAATTGGCACAAAGACTACTATTGACTTAGTATGATATTTCATAAAGCATCCACCAGTGGGTGAAGTCAGTGGGTGGAGTCATGCACCGCCATGAATTGTTCCCAAAAATATCTTAGTTAGAACGTATTATTAATAAACTATTGGTCTCAATATTCAGTGTATATCCGAATTGATACACAAAAGTATATATGTCCTTTCCAAACTTACTATAAAAAGTAAGGGATAGAAATATTTTTCTGTCCGTCAATGATGCCAGATAGGATATAGATTGAATATCGGGAACGGACGTAATTCTTCAACATCTATATTTTGTTAAAGAATCTATTAACGGCTAGATGATCAATCATCGTGGTGACTACAAGAACTCTGATGGTCTTCATATTCGATGGCTTTCGAAGTTTGTTTAAATCTTTATTCTTTAAATCTAAAAAAACTTAATATTGCTGAGTTTCTTTTTTGTTAATTTTTTTCCACCCTTCGCTCATGTTATTTAGCATTTTAGTCAACTTTCAAAACTCTCATATTATGAACTTACCCGTCGGCTATCCTAACTGGCATCTTGTCCGCTAACCGTATACATTAAATGATGCTATCGGCTATCGGACCCGCTATCGACCGCTGAACAAACCATTGCACTAACGCATTCCATGCCCCGCTCGATAAAGCATTGTGCTATGGGTTCGCAAATGAATAACCAATTTCCTATATACTAGTAAAAATATACTGTGTATTTATGCTTTAAAATTAGACTATCGAGTAAGTATAGTGTTTAGTCCAGTGGTTAAGAAATAGGCCTCTTATTCGAGAGAGTTAGTTAACACTCCATACTTATAAAAAGGCAAATAAGATTAATTAAATAACATTTATTTAAGGTATGTGAAATACGAAGTAAATACTACCGAAGACTAAATAAACTAAAGTAAATGGATGGCATATCAGTAAAATACGTACAAGCGAAGCTACCGTTATAAGGCAAGGCCCCTTGTAAGTACACGTGTACACTCACACATTCACAGCATGATATTCTCGTTCGCTCGTTGACATTCACTCACACATTCAGACGTCTGCCATTGTTGAGCTTTACTGCGTCCTACTATTTAGTCCGTGTATTATATTTCTGTCACTGACTTACATTATTCCAATATTATAAACTACTAGCGACGCGCCCCGGCTTCTCACGGGTGCAATGCTGATACTAAATACTCTACAGAAAAACTGTGAATGTTTATACATATAAAACTTCCTCTTCAATCACTCTATCTATTAAAAAAAACCGCATCAAAATCCGTTACGTAGTTTTAAAGATTTAAGCATAAGTACATAGGGATTTAGGGACAGAGAAAGCGACTTTGTTTTATACTATGTAGTGATTATATTATAAATCTGCAGTAATACAAACCAAAATATGTATAACGTACAATAACGATAGAACATAATATATTTCTAACTTTCATTATCAAGCGAAACTTCAAATATTACCGGTATGTTTGCAATGCCTTTGTCTCCTGATTGAAAGTCCATTGTAAACCATTATTTATTATTCATACTAAATTCTCCTAGAGCAGAACCGGTATCTACTACCTATTGTTGTCCGGAATCATTGTCCGGTACTATTAGTGTGTCCGCACCTCGCACTTGTATGAGATTTATTGCGTTAGGAGAATTTCTCGCGTATTCCAGGAGTCCGGTATTTGAAGGCCCCCCGCTATTTTACGGGTACTGTAAAATGCTTTAACACTAAAAATACCTGCGAAGGCCTTAAAATTGTACGTTTATGAGCCTCTTTGTGGCTTAAAAGTAATAACTTAGCACATACGTTTAGCAGATAGGATGCGTGTTTGACATGAAGTGTTTACACACATATTTTGTCTTATTGTCTTAAAGCTTACACTTCGTTACCACAACTGGAATTAGGTATGGCACCCAATACAGGGAATCCTAGTGTGGGGCTGTAAGTGTGAAACTTGAGTTTTCTCGTGTGTTGTACTGTCACAGAATTTTCATTTCTTCTGTATAGTAGCAGAAGGTGCCGTTTCCTTTCTCGATGTATTCGTGGTATTTCACACGAAACATAAAGCGCTTTGTCGTTGACGGATATTGGGTCTTGCTGCCAGCGCTGGAATAGCTGAAATATCTGGAGCCAGACATTGCTCGAATAAGTGCTTTTGCACAGGAATGTATGGTGCCTATGAAGACTTTTGTGTTCGTGGCGTGAACTATGATGTTATATACTCGTATGTCAATTGCTTATTATAATAGAATCCATCCATCCATCAGCCTTTGGAGGTCCACTGTTGGACATAGGCCTAAGTGGCGCCACTCCGCCTGGTCCTGTGCTCTGTGGATTCAGCGGTTTCCCGCTATCTTCCTCAGGTCATTAGTCCACCGCCGGAGGGCGACCTGTGCTCCTTTTATAATAGAATACAATACAAATATTTTATTGGCATCAAGAAACACAAATAGGTACGTGATGACATAAAAAACATTAGAAGCTGGTGTACACGAGTCTACCTTATAGCTAAGCATATATAAGTTTAAATAGGTAGGAAATAGGAATATTACAGGTAAATAGTTTAATAGCGAATAAGAATAGCGAATAGAAGATAGCATTAATTTTAAAATTAAACCCATAAAGGGCTAAAACAAATTTATTCCGCTTTCTCCTTTAGGAACAAGTTAATATATTGAAAATTTAATAAGCAATACCGAGGTTTGCACTGCTTTCACTGAGCACAAAGCCTTTGTCAGTACATAAAGTACATTATGAGGGAAACTTGTCCGAGAAACACTATCTCCGAACCGGAATATAGTCTATAACGGATATCGTTATTGAGGTTACTTCTAGTTTGATAGCTAATATATTTTATTATATTTGTAATTGTATCGGAGTGTTTTTAAAAAGGTATTTGTGAAAACTTATCGTTACATACATACCCGTCTTTTTAATAAAGAAAAAAGAAAAATTCTTTGCTACAAGAAAAGCTATCTATAAGCTAACTAAATTGAGTTCATTGACCCCAATCTCGTTGGAGACTTATATTATATTTACTTGAATGAATATTAGAATTAATGTCGGAATAAAGACTGTAGGTACAGACAGTTTTCGTTAGTCTGGAGCCTTTTATCCAAATTATTTTCCCATTTTATTAGGACCCGTAGGCCTTAAAGTTTCTCTATATACTCTGTATTCCCGCAGGATCTATAAACTAGAAACATTGAACATAGTATTACACTCCGAGGAAACTTTCTAGTTATATTATACAGCGCCTCTGAAACACAAAGTTTAGTACCGAGAATTCTGATATAGTTTCTTATAATGGTTAGCTGTAAGTAGTATTTGGTAAGACTGTTGGAGGGCATTTCTTTATAAATCTATTCCATTAAAACCAGAATTGACTTGTTTTCTTTGTTATAAGGGTAGCAGTAAAGATTTTAATTGACAATGAATCGCGGCCGCATCTATTTCATAACCCGCCGCTAAGCAATGATGTGTACCTATATTTATTAGATGCCGGGACATTTTTAGTTGAGGCGAATAAGGCGATCAGCTTAGCCCTCGTGAGTACCAATGCATCCAGGTATAACCTCAGATAGGACTTCTATCCTATTTGTGGTTTGACATAGGTATATATGTTGTTGGGACCATTTAATGCCTGGTGGAATCAAATTTCTTTACTCATTCTTTACCTACCCCCATTACCCTTTACCCCACTAAAAAAACGCTTCACAAAGCAACAAATATTGTAAAATAGCACATATTAAACCCGTAACAGAATGGAATATAATAAGTATGAAACCAAATATTTTCACAGCCCCTTATGGAATATTTCATCAAAAACGTTCAATAACCACTCATAACGCGTCTCCGAAGAGTTTTTCACATTTTAGCAATCAAAGCGAGTGTCGGTTGAAATGATCCCGAAGCGCCAAGGGAGATAAATGACGAGCGCCACTCGGATCAAAGAGGGGCAGAAGATAGAGCTATATTGAATATTATATGACCGTGAACACAGTTTTAATATTATATATACATGTCATAGTAATCCTGTATCGTCAAGGAAATCGCTAAAAGATGTCGCTAAAAAACATAATTAAAGGATCTTGACCACAGATTTAGATACTGTGTAGACAAGAAAACATTATCATAATATGGTTGACTACAGACACGTTTTACTAATAGACATGTCTGAGCAATCTGCTAAGGTCACCTTAAAAATAGGTACCTATACTGTAAAGCATTTATCGACGGTAGACTTGATTCAAATTGAAATAAGAAAAAATAATGAATAAGGTTCAATGATAATTTCGCCTGATTTTCTTATTTGTTAACGAATCCAATTTACAAATTGATGTTCCAATGTCAATCAATGATATTGTGAATGTTAAAAAGCAAACATTTTCTATTTACATTAGAAGGAGAGAAAATTCTAAGAATAAAATCAACATGTTTACATCTGACGATTCTAATGGCTTATATAAAACCGATGTAGGTATTTAGTGTTGACAAGTAAAGATTGATTGAACTGAAGAGTGGCTCCCTCGCTGTATATAATTATGTTCTATTAGTATTGGATGTTTCTCGATAAAAGGACGATAATATACCTACGTAGGGGAGACTGAGTGGAATTTTCCATAGCAAGAACTGTATCGTCGGCAATCGTCAGTATTTCAGTGCAAGTGTATCAAAAGTAATATTGATTACTTTTGACTTTGATGAGATTGTAAATTTTAAGGAATAACATAATTTTACTACGATACTTCATAGGTATTTTTGCTTTCAACCGTTTTGATGTCCCACTACTGGGCACGGGTCTCTCCCCATAATCGGTGAACGCCTGGAGCATACTCCATAACGCTGCTCCAAAGCGGTATGGTGGAGATACGGGTTAGTGTAGTTAGTCACTAAGTCAATTTTTCGTCTAATGCATATATTTTATAAGCTTAACGAATGATACTATAAAGGGAACTTAAGGTCGTAAGTCTGTAAGGCCGGGATATTGTACACTATTATTTTAAAAGCGCGGGTCACCCCGGGGATGTTATGAGACTAGCCGCAATGCGGTGCGGTCTAATGCTTGTATGATACTGCAGTTCCTCTGTGTGGATGCCTGTGAAATTTATTTCAAGTCATATCAACTAATATTTAAGCCGGCAAAGTTGGCAAACTTTAAATCTTTATGCGCTTGTAAAGTTCTACCATCAAGAAGATTCTTTATTCATAGTTTATTCGACATTTTTACTATGAAGATGTACTTTCCCAAGATTTATAAAATGCGATTCTAAAAAGAAAAGTGTTATAATTAACGACTTATGAAAATCAGAGTTAAAATTTATTTTCCCTCTATTGCCAGACCTCGGTCTGACGCTCTCGACGCAGCAGGAATACTTGGAGCATAAATATCGTGTTAGACACGGTCACAGCAAGGACTCTGACATGCTGCATGATCAATTATACATGCAAACTTGCAGCTTATGGCATCTCCATATTTCGAGGATTTTCATGTGCCCCGTACACGACACGTACACAATTGTTACAGCCGAATTCATGACATTGCCAACACGAAATATGATTTACTGGAGCTTTCGACTCTCTTGTTTTGGAGCTGTATTTGTATTCAACTAGAGATGGTTTTGTAGTTTTGTCTTGTTTGTTTGTTTGCAAGATTTTAGTTTTACTTTGGTCGGGCTTTAGGATTGTTCAGTTTGAGGCTTAACGATATCCTCTGTAATTTTTTATTATTAAGGTTTGTTGGTTCAATAAAAACCGAAGTATTTTCTCAGTATTTAATTTAAATATTCCGCACGTTTATTGTTCACTAAATATCTTTTTTATGACCCTAAAGACTTTATTAATAAACAAAATACCAAGAAACCTAAACAGGTAGGTACAGAATTTTGGTACAATTTTTATGGAGATGATGATGACACAATTTAATATAAATGGAGCTATTATCTGGGACCGTATACGACCTAATTTTCTAGTTAGCCAGCTAACAATGTCATTTCCCCATCCACAGTATGTCTCAATCAGGACTATAAGTGCCCCAGAGGACCTGACTCGACGCTTTGCGAATCAATTAGGTGAGGATTACTAGAGTCCTCCAGGGCTGCCAATATTATTTGTGATTTTAATGATCTAAGATCTCAGATTCGAAAGGAACTAAGAATTCTGGAAGTAGAAGTTGCACAGCAAGAAAAAGCATTCTTAAATAAATTCTATGTAAAATGTCATAAAATTACTGCTTTTAAAATCTTTCTTATTCAAATAGTGGTTAGACTGGTTTAATTAATTCTTGACAGATATTTTATGACATACGTGCCAATCCTCTACTTTGATCGGTCAAATATACAGTTGAAAATGGTATGGAATGATTAGAAGATAAAATCATGAACTTTTGAGTATCTTATTTCCGAATCTTTTGGCAGTGAAACCTAAATTTCTCAATCATATCTAAGTTAGACTTTGCAGCCCTAACTTCCTTATCTTCTGTCGTGATGACGCCTCGGGTTCTTCTCATTAAAACTTCGAGGTACCGGCGACCTTTATAATGTCCTTCTTAATGGTTTTCACAAACTTTTAAAGAGGTTACTACACTAATTTAAATCTTGTTCTTGTGTTACGTTTACGACATTAGGACGCTGTGCTAGAAGTTGCTTTGGGTCATTGAGGTTATAAATTACATTGATTCTGTATTGATTATCCTTCTTAGCCTGATAATTGACGAGTCGTGTAAATTTATGTAATTCCTGCCCGTTCTTCGGAGGATACCCAGCGGAACAAATCTTAAATGAAGACTTTAGATTTCCGTATAGTGCAACTATCTTTGTTACCTACGTCACTAATTCGTAATCTTAATCTATGTTCGTGAAGTGTAACAGCTTGTAAATATCATTTGTTAAGGTCGTACAGAACTTATGCAACTTAAATAGAGTTTGTTAGGTCGTCCTTCTAAGTGTAGGATTGCTGGCTCATGGCCAGTTCGCTCCGACCTTCATTCACTGTTAAAATAATCCAGGCAACTTTTCTACCTGCAAATAAAACTGGAGGTCATGTGTCAGCTGAGTTTTTTGGTCTTAGCCTGTCACGACTGCCAACGAATTATTTTAAAACTAAAAACGTTCTGAAAATATTTTGGCTTGACAAATATTTTAGGTTTTAGGTACTTGAATATTGTCAAGCTTTAGATACATAATAAGTAACAGTGGACCTAGAAGATATGATCTCCTTTTTAAGCTATCAAGCTCCGAATGTTTATAAAAGTTTTTAAGATGTCAATTTTAATAAACACACACATTAGGTATGTAAATGTAATCGTTTGACGCATACTTAAGTAAAAACGCGTTTTCGATGAAAAAACCGAAAAAATTCCTCTCGTTTAGAACAAAGAGACAGTATAATATGGGAACGGAAAAATAATTGGAAACAACGCAGTCCCTTAAGCTTTGAAAACAAATTGTGGAAAGTTTAAGTGGGTCGTAAGCTTCACATAATTGCGTTAGGCAAGCTCAGTGGCTTTTTTGTTGCGGTAGGTATTTTTTTATTTAAACTGAATTGCATATTTTTTTACATCAATAGGATTGCCATTTCTATGTATAAGGATACGGATAAGAAAGGACAAGAAATGCTTTAGCAGAGTTTTGATTAGTTGCCGTTATGCCGCTAAAACATAAATAAACAAACAAACAACGCTTCACACTCACAGCCTCACACTAGGATTCCCTGTGTCGGGGGTGCCATAGACACATACAAAGACATACGCAAACACCCATACCGGTAACAGAAATCTAAATTCATCATTTAAATCAATCCCCATTTATTTCAATCCCCACCGGGGATCGAACCAGGGACCCTTCGAATGGTGGCCTGGCGTGGTAACCACTACACCATACGGGTCGTCATATGTTTTATGTTTTATGTGTGTGTCAAACATTGTGTTAAATGCACTATTTGTTATACGATAAAAAATAAAAGTTTTCACCTAAAAAGAGACGGGTCTCGAGTGGTGACCCCATTTATCACTCCTTTGTGCAATGCCGTATATCGATTTGCCACGTGTGCCAATCTGTTATGTCACCTCGCTGCCTACATATGAGGTCTCGTAAATGTCAAAGCCACTGGAGATCTTAATTGGAAGGTAGTTGAAATCATACTTTACCAATACGTCGGCGTGGTGGAATTTGTTTCCATCGCAGACAGGCTGTTTCGGATTTGATATTAGAGATTCTTATGGCGTTAAGATTTAAGTTTTTAATTTAATAATTAATTTTTTTGTCTGCTGTACTTGTGTCGGTTGCAATTCTGATAAGTTCATACGTATATTATTCCTTTAATTGTATGTATATTACTATAAATAAATATACTTAGATTGAAATATAAGACAGGATATGTTAAAGACTACCAGTGAATAATGCCTTATGTACTAACACTTCTTCTATAGGTTCATAAAACCACTATTAACTTTTGTGTTCTGATTTAAAAGGATCATTTCTTATTTCATCGAGATAAAACTCCGCAATAAAACTTTATATGGTACTACCGCTTCGTCTCTTAAAAGCGCGTTATATTATCATCCGCGCGGCGTCGTCGGCCAACGCTTCATATTGCTTGCTGTCCCACATTGCGGACGAAAAGTAGCAGGAAAGTTTTTATTCAGTGAATTCACTTACGCTCACACATCGGGCGCGGCGAACTGCCCTAAGCTCTCATTAAGGCGGCACTTTGCGAGTCGGCTTATCTCAAGTGCCCTCGGCCCTGGCACACTGACTCGTTTTCTATAACATCTACGTCGTTGGGACTCTAGCGTGAAACTTTCAAGGGTGCAGACTTTATACGTCGTAATTACGCTTTGGCTCAAAAATCGCTGATTAAAATAGGTCACCCAAACTCAAAAAGAGCATATGACAGCCGACGTGAACGCTGCTGAAATAAAAAGACTGAGCTCAAAGAGGAATGTTGGAATGAAATTCTAAGACAGCAAAGAACAAAAATATATCAACAATTAGGCTGTTAAATCTGCACTCGCTTTTCGCGTTAAATATTTATCAGTGAAAAGGCCAAGTTGATTAAGATTATGTTCATTAGGGAGGCCAGGAAGTGGCTACGAGTGATGATGCCCAAAGGATGAGCGCCCGCGTTAAGCACAGTTTTGTTAAAACTTTAAAAGACATTCAGAATAAAGTAAAACTTTGAAATAATATTTTCACGTTTATAACTCAGTAAATGTAATACAATATTTAGAACATATTTTACTTATTATAGTTATTACTAAGTCATAAAAGTAGATTCTTTAAAATAACATTAAAATTATTCAAACTGGTGAAATGTTTAACTGGCATAACTACCAAAAATTCTGTCGCTAATTTGTTAGAAGAGTTAATTATGAAAATGTGAAGGCTGCTTTCACAACATTTCCAACTTAGGGAATAAATCTGGGCTTTTGCCAGAAACGCTTTTATAAATTTAACTATGAAGACACAACGAAAGCTTTCCTTCAACCATTAATTTCATTCGAAAAATGAAATTAAAAGCATTTAAAAAATTATGTTGTTATCAAAACTTTAGTATAAGACTATGCTCTATTTACTATGTTTAGTTGTAGAATACATAAAAATTGCAGTTCTTTAACATTTCCAGTCAGTCAACGGTTTAGGAAACTTTAACTGATCAATTACATTTTATAGAACAACACTTAAAGTAAGCTTCACTGTTTTTCACGTGAATCTTATGATAATTTTGATAGTTTTACGGAATCTAAATCGCATCGAAGCTTTTCTTCAACACGTAGCATCCGCTTTCGCTTATGCCGTCGCTAGCGGCTTATTTAAAGGACGCTCGTACTCTTGCCGACTTTATCTTTGACGTAGAGTACTGTACTTTCGAAATTCACGAGCGCCCTGACTTCCTTAACATAATCAGCGCCATGGAGTACTGACACTGAATATTTAAGTTGTCGCTGCAAATTAGTTTCAGCGCGGTTTAAAAAGTTAGTTTATGGACTAAGCGACTTGGGAAGAAATAAGTAGTGAAACTAGTCAGCATTCCCGAAAAATACTTGTGAGTCATTTGTTTTTATAAAAACGTGTATAGAATAGAACCATTTTATGATAAAAAGGCAGGTAAGTAAATATTTTTATTTATTTTGATAAAATCTATACTAATACGAGTAATAAAAGCTGAAAAGTTTGATTGTTTAAACTACAAGTCGGATTTGAAAAATTATTTTTGTGTATGATAGCTACATTCATGAGGAAGGTTATAGGCTATCAAGCATTACGTTACAATTCTTAACGCGGGTGAAATCGTGGGGCACAGCTAGTAACATATTATTATAACGAACGTAGGAAGTATTCGTCCTATACGAATCCTTATAAGGGTAGGTTATCGTACAAGTATTCGTGCTGACGTCATTGTAGCTGATGTTTTTTGCCAGGATTTCGTATAATCGTAAGCTTCGTTTGTTATTTACGTCACATCGCTACAACACGGTTACTGGGTTTGCTGAGTAAGTACACTATTATAGTTCGGCGTTGGAGCGAGCGAGCCTGAATCGAATTACTTACACTTTACTGGATATGTTGGAAAGCACTTTTAGCAGCGGTATGTGTATATGAAATGATATTAAAACGCTTCAGTGAATGACATGTTTGGAGGGTTTTTCATATTAAAAGATCTATTTGTATCAATAGAGAGGCAACAAAAATTGTTACTGGCACAAGAAAATTAGAAAGTCTTCTTGTTTTTTCATTTATGACTATTTATAATAAAGGTATTGATTGATTGATTTGAAAACGCTGGTAATTTAAGCACCTTAGGTAATGTGTGTAACAAAGTTGGTAAATAAGAATTGTTAAGAATATGAAAAGAATATTTTTTTATTTCGAATTTGGCAGCGCGTAATTATTTCAGTAGTAGCTAAGGTTTTAAATTCAGTTGTAGGTATTCATATTTTACACGTAAATTAAACCGTCTGAGGTAGATAAATATCGTAATAAAGTTTAATAACAACGAATTACGTGTATCTACTGGTATCTAGCGTAATAACTCGCTACTACTTATCGCTTACATTAACATAATTCTTAGGCTAAAAGCTATTAAGTCAGGCATTAAAGCTAGTGCGAGCGATTATTATCTCTAGCATTTAGCTCCGACCTTAAATCCACTTCAAACTAAAAGAGCTGAATTAAATTTGAATTCATTCATAGCTAAGTGAAAATGCATTTTACTTCTAGCCAGTATTTGATATAGTCAGTTTTATGGATAATTCAAGTTAGTCTTTGAGGTGGCGACTATTGGCGTTAAAAGAATCGTGTTTTTTATAGCAATCTAAATAATAATAAGTTATTTGTTAAACTTTTAGAAAATTATAATATTTATTACAATTTCAAACAGGAAGATTTGATCACATCATCGTAGCGACAAAAGATACTTATATTTATTTGACAATCTTCTTCTTCTATATATATAAAAATGAATGTTTGCCTGTATGTTATCGATGAACTCAAAAACTACAGGACGGATTATTATGTATTTTTCCACGGAGAAGGTTTGTACAATGTGCTCTTTGATGCTACTCGCCACCAGGCCAGGTTGTTGGCGTAGCAAAGCGCGTCGGGTACAGCTACTATAATATAATAATAATGTATAAAATATATGTTTGAAACTCATGTAAATTTTTTAAAAAGATGTGACAGTATTTTACTGAGAGAAAAACTGAAAAAATGTATGTTTCACAATACTTGTCAGCATTCTATGAAAAAAACAATATTCATTGAAATCGAAATTCGCTAGCAAACGCTTGACTATTTCAATTTACCTAACGTTATTGGATTTAGTACCTACAATCTATAACGGCGCTACTTTTTTCGCTCTCTGTTATTTAATTATGTTTAGGGAAAAAGAGCTTCATTCGTAAACGAGAACATTTATTGCCCGATTTAGCAAATGATAATTAAGTTTCATTTTTAAACGTTTTAAAAATAATTTATCTTCGTCAATATGATAAATTAATTAATCATACTTATTCGTCAATGAAGGGAAGGAAGGATTTTGTCGGTAAAGTTGACATAAAACTGTATTTAGTGTATAAATAAATAAATCGTAGATACGCTTTGTACTGACGCTTAATTTGTCTTACTGGTTACAAACTATTTCAGACACTGTTTAAAATTGGCCTCTGCATGCAATCTCCAATTGCGCTTTTTGCATCCAGTTTTTACGTTACCGTCACTACGTCATCAATCTATCTTTCGAGCTTACAACCAACTTTGCGCCGGTCATCCCAAGGTCACCACTTCAGACCCAACTATTACTTATCTAAAAGTTCACTGAAACAAGTTGAAAAATATCTGCAACTCCGTTATTCTGCGCTGAAAAATGTGGACAGTTATTTTTCTGCCCTATTTATTTCAATGCTGAGTAGCTTTTATTGTGCTTTTGTGAATTTCGCAGTTCACTAGAGTAGCGCATTGTTGGGCTGTAGATTTAGTGCCTTCATCTCTTTTTACTTTGCCGGGAAAGTATTATGTGTTTTCAAACAGTATGGTCACAATAGCAGCTTTTACGGAATGAATAAAATGCATTGCTTTATTTCAAAGCCAAGAAATCTTGTGGGCTGCTCCGAATGGAGTGGATGTTTCCTTGTATTGGAAGATCCACGAGATACAAAACTACAGAATATGTACGAGTACATTTATCTTGTATTCACAATTATACCTAACTGAATTTAGAACCATCTCCAGCGCATATCCATAGTAAGATTAGCGGCCCCTAATGCTCGCGGTTCTCTGCGTATATGAAACACTCAAGCTCGAGATTTTCCTGTAAAACTTGCTGTAACCTTTTTTATGTATTTTGATGTTAATATTCACATTAAAATAAAGATGGAACTCGATTAAGTTATTTATTTAATACTCCACACACATTCACAGAACACTACACAACATAGACGACATGACAGTCAGAGAGAGAGGAGGAGGCCATAGACTAAAGAAACAAGTTTTGGTGTTGCCCTCTAAAATGTATCACCATTGCCATTATTCTTAACATATTTATTCATTTACCCACTTTCATCTAGGGCCTCCGTGAGATGACATATATTTTTGCTCAGATACTTCATCTATTCTTTATAATGTCAATCAAAATTTATAAATAAATAGGGACTCTTCTAGCTATATCCAAACATCAAAGGCTTAATATTTTGAGATAATTTGCATTGTAAACAAAATACTTTTGAGATAAGGGCAACAAAGAGAGTTTGTTGAAATTTGAAATGTAATCTTTGGTCCTCTCCAACCAGATTGTATCTACGAGTATAATAGTGTAAGAACATTATTATTTTACGAGTGTTGTCTAGACTGACGCATTAAACATTATTGCTCTGACATAGGGAAACTTTATTCATGGTGGCAACACGCAAAGCGATAACCGGTACGACTTTGTAAGATTTCAGTGAGATATTTTGTCGTACGAGTATAATGTATTCTCGTGTCAGTTATATGATTTGTTTTGAGAAGTGGACTGTTCAATTTGTCTAGAATATATTTTTTTGACTTTCTCATCAAGAAGCCCTTGTCTTAACTAGGATCCCCGTAGGAAAGATGAGATGAAATACAGATAGTAACCATTTTATAGAACTTTGATTGCGGTTTCAATAATTGACTATTATTAAGATAGCTTGATCTCAAGTGATTATTGTGAATAAGGCTAAGTAAAGTGTACAGGTTTATGCAAAAATTGGGATAGATAAGGTTTAGGATTGTAAATATTTTCTGTCTCAAAATACTTAGATCAGTTAGTACCCGACTCATTGAATTAATCTGTTTTTCACAATAGGTGTGTGGCGCATAATAGTGTTTAGTTTAACTTCAACATTTCTCATATTATAATACTCAATGCGTTAATTGAAATGTATCCTCGTCAAATAATAGAACGAAAACAATTTTCACGCATCACCTTCCCATGTAAATTTTAAAACGTACAAAAATTAAACGGCGTGTAATTCGAATGTAAAACATTAACTGCACGGCGGAAACAAATGGATTAATGGCGTCAGCTTTATAGCCATAACGGTATACAGTACTGAAGTTTTGTGAATTGTGGACAATATTGCACGGGCGGAACCATCGAGGGGACGCAGCGACCATAAATTTCGCGAACTACGGTCCACAAAGAGTATTTAAACGAAACAAAATGGCCGTTACCTGTCATCATCAGTCCCGCATATAGCGATATTTATGGTCACTGTCGCTGCCTATCTGGACTATATCATTCGTAATGCCCAGTCAGCATAAATCAATAGTAATTGTGTATTGTTGGGACACAGGGTAGTTTAATTTGCAGCGCGGTACGTACTTCAGTTATAAGTTTATGACTGAAATTTTTGTGTTTTAAGAGGGTGTACGGTCTTTACTTGCTTGACGACCTGATTTGCTTTGTAGTGGTTTCCATACCATACCGGTCCATCATTCGAAGGGTCCCTTGTTCGTTTCCCTGCGGGGCAGAAATTTATATTTCTGTTCTCGGTCTGGGTGTTTCTGTAAAAAATGTGGGGCTGTAAATGTGAAGCGCTATTTATTATTATTATTTATTTATGTTTTATGTGAACGAGTTTAATGCTATTCGTTGATAACATAGATATTAGATCAATTAAGTAGGTACGTTAAATGTACATACAGATATCAGATTAGTCAAGTTGTTTCTAATAATTTTAAAAGGTACCCTTGTTCTGAGGGCCGGTAGTACCTCCCGTGGCGACCTGTACAAGTTCTACGACCTACAGCTACTTTCCCACATAGATGTAAGAAACTACTCATGTTGAAGTCACAATTGTGTTCCTAATTACATTTGCTGACTATGTTATGTACTCATTAATTAAATTTCAGGCGACGCATGTGATGTGGTTTGCTTGAGAACGCGGAGTTAGAATTCTCAAGGGAATGCTGAGGTTTTTCCGTATATTTGGTATCTTTTGTTCCTTTCAACAAAGTTTTGTAAGAACAAGCACCTAATTAACCCGTTAAAATTAAACGTGTTTTTCACGGAACCCTTAAATAAATGAAATAATAAGTACCTACCAACTTGTTATTTCCTTTTTTTTTATTTCGAGTTCACACAAAGACTTTTAAATAATTTTCCATTTTATTTTCAACGCTATAAATACTCACTTTCCTCGTTTTAATTACGCGCCACATTGTAAGTGAAACCTCTCGAAAGTGTCATTGGCAAGCCGAGGGTCGATTTATTTTCGACTTGATTCTACTTGGAATATTCCCGAGTAATTTCCATTTCGTCAGCTCCAGTCACGTTTCAAGATCCCATAATAAGTCTGAGAGTAGGTAGGTCTCGTAATGTATTCAGTTCAGAGCCGTTCTTGTGTTCTAGATTCAGGCATTAGAAGTCCATTATGATCGAGTGAACTATATACCGGACCTGTTTTAATGGGATGTGACTTGAGATTTTGAGACCCGTTTAGTCATGGAACTTGATAGAATTCGTAGTTTACGATTATAAACCCTGGGTCCTTTTCCGTAAAGCAAATTTTCGTGCGCTTAGTAGCGGATGAAATTTAATTGAAATTAAATTGACGGCTGTGCGTGAGCGTTTCACGAAGACGCGACGGGTTAAGTTGTCAATGAAGCTACTCGTATTTGTAGGGGGCGTATATGATTTTTTTACCCTACTGCATGACAGAGGATAATGTGTATTTCAGCATACTCATGTTTGTTTCTGTTGGGATCTCAGTGGACTGTATTTCTTTATTTTAATGGTCGCAGGAGAAAAGAATTGAGTTAGTGAAATTATTGCTTTTATTTAACCAGACACACGATCACACAATGCACAATTACACGACAGTGTTGCCATATAGTCCATAGACAACTTATGGAGTACCTTTTTGTTGCCAATAGTTTCTTTTAGGCGTTCTAGTGCAGCGTGTATAGTCTCTGAAGCACAGGTATTTAAATATTATATCGATAAACGTTAAAACCCTACTTTCACCTTTTCCTAAAAGTTTTTTGCAATATCATTAATGTATTCTGAACAAAATACGGGCATAACCGGTCAGACTCACAATAACAGTACAAGACTCGTAATGATTCTGCATTTTACATTCCTACTTTCGTCATAGAGTTCCATTTTTCTTCGCCTTTGTCTCTGAAAGTATTCTCACGTGTACTTTTGTTAGAATCCCGCATTTTTCGTTGTCAGTAACAGTGTACTCGTAGCAAGGTGCATAGATTGTGTGCCTAAATGAGAAATTCCTTGAGTACGAGAACGTGCCTCTCTTCCGTGTTCTAGGGATGTACAGGTAATGGTTGGATTATGTCGATACCAGTGCATTTTGTTGCGATATTTATATTGAAGTACCTACAAGTATATTTTTGTAGAAAGTAGAGTGCAAACTGTTTGTACATCGAATAAGAAGGCAAACAAGTAAGGTTTATCTCGAAATATATTTTATTTTAATCAGGCAACTTTGTGGGACATTTTTTGACTTAGTTATAAACTGAATTATTAAGAAATTATTATTATAAACAAACATTTAAAAAATATAACACTCGTAGATGTTTGAAGTATATTTTGAATGTCTGACAACCACAATTGGTTTGATAACTCTTTACCGTTATATTCATCTTAGACACTATAATATGGTCATTATATTTTCGATATGTGAATTTTATCGATATCGACATAAAAGCTTAGGTAATCTCTACGCTCGTACGTAAAGAAAGTGCCCATCTGGAGCGTGTATTAATTCGAGGCTGGAGGTAATGTGGGCTTTATTAAAGAGTCTCTCGAATTTTTCTCGAGTTTCCACCTCGTGGCCGGAACTTAATTATTTTTATGGCAGAAAATTCTTCATTTTCTCGCACGTGCGCTGTTGCTTTTATAGTTAAGCGTTTTGTTTGTTTTGTGTTGCAGTTCTTTGTCTTGAATGGAAATTGAAGTTTTGTAGAATAACATTTTGCACGGTTGGAGGGATGGATGGTTATATTATATTATATTATGTTATACTTATGTATAATTGTAGCTTTATTTATGAACAGTTTTGCTATTATCTTAATCTAATTATTTTTCATTCTAATTTATTATTATAATAAATATTACTTAAATAGATTTTAAATCGATATAAATATGAATACTCGTAAGTTACAGTAATTCAAAAAAATATTTGTATTTTATAATTATGAAATTGACCGATCTCATAATTATGAGATTGATCAATAACATACAACTTGCCTTCAACCCTTTTTATGTCCCACTGTTAGGCACGGGTCTCTCCCCACAACCGGGGAAGGCCTGGAGCATACTC
>DWAV01000681.1:0-17499 GCA_018231305.1 Noctuana lactifera
AACCAAATCAGCGCCACGCGCAGCCGGACGGACAACGGTATAATAGATTTTAGGTCGGGACGTTTGAGTGGTTAAGAAACCTATTTTAAAATAAAAATGAACAATTCAAAAAAATCATGGCTACTGCACCACAGAATTTATTACTATCTGTTATTTAATTGTGCCACAAATTAAATATTAATTGCACTACATACATATTATAAAGCATTTCCACACGAAACAGAGGTGTCTGATTAGGCCATTTATTAGGCTACCTCGAAGAGTGTCGGGCAGACCAGTCTAGTGTTGCCGAACTATCGATAGGTCACTGGTCACCAGTCGCTGTTTAGGCTACCTCAGAAAAAAAAATTGGCGACTTTAGGCTAGGTTAAGTTTTTGGCAAAAAAACCCTAGGAAAATAATTTATTGGACCAAAATATGCTTGAAATGAAAAATCAAACGCAAAAATAGATTAACGAGCAGGGCAAGCAGGTAGCCAATTAGGCTAGGCGACTAAACTCAAATCGGTTTAACAGTTTCCGAGATAAGAGCACACAAAGGTACAGAACATTTTTTTGAAATTAATTAAGATCCCCATTAGGTACTTAGTTGTTTTTCTTAAATATTTTCCATGTACAGACGGCGATCAGATAGAATAAATAAAATAAATGAAACAACACTCTTCAATAATTCATTTATTGAACTTTTTTCATGGACAACATTAATATAGGTAGATACTACGACACATAATAATTTTTCCCACTGATATTCGTAATCGAAAACAAAATATTATTTTACCAAGATACCTACCTACCTATAATCTTTTCACATGAGAGGTACAATAAAAGTTAGTTAAGTACCTATAAATAAAACCTGTCATGAAACCAATACCTTCTGTGGGTTAGGTGTACAAAAATGGGAATGATTTAAATCCATGGGTATACATATACATATGGTATATAAAAAAAAAATAGTTAAAATAGTTATGGTTAAAATATGAAGAATCCTCTTATCTACTAACTTAAGTCAACACGGTACAAAACAATCACTACTACACACTACTAGTGAAAAATTCTGATAATTGATTGCAATAACAAATCGAATTACATGGATAAATGAGTCTAAGTTATTTGTTATAGAAGACTAATTTTAACAACAGTCTATTGTAAACATATTATTATTTCAGTGACAGGTATATATTTAGAATTGTGGTCATTTGTATCTACATGGCTTTCGTGGATATAAAATAGTGTAAACCCTACTTTATTTGTCTACATTATAAGGGATTAAATTGCAGTTAAAATTAGAAATCTATGAAGACACATTTCTCACGGTGTAGTTATTTGTGCGAATATCGTGTTCTGTCCTAATAGTCTATTTACTATTTTATCTAGTGATTAGTGTTGATGTGTTGATTTACCTTAGTTGTTTACATTATACAATTATAATTATCCATCTAAATACCTCTATAGATATTATCATTATTATTATTATAGAATATTTAAAACACTGACTAAGTACAATATTTTGATTAATGAGTAGTTTGGGAACACCTATCCTAGGTAATAAACATCAAATAAATTAATGTTGTGTCATATAAATAAATCGAAACAAAAATCTAGAAACTAGCCATAGGTTTAGCACATCTTGTTTGAATATTTTACTTATTATCTAAAACATGATCATGACTATAAAATATGATTTTGAATTACTTTCTTTTTTCTAGTTACTTTTGCAATGGTAGGACAATAGGTAGGTATCCTACTACTTTGAAGGTACTTACAAAGTTATCATTTAGTAAAAAGTGGCACAAATAATAATATTAAACATACCCATTATACACGCATGATTGTTTTTATATCTTAATGTATTAATTATACTTTGAAAGATAAATCTTTCTTCACCTAAATAAAAAGTAGTGTATTATTTTTATTATTATTTGATGTCCAAAATGTAAACAGAAAAACCTCATGAAATGTCAAAAAACAGTATAAAATATTATATTTATTAGTAATTTAAGAAACGATTTACGAAATAGGTGAAATGGTGGCAAAAATGTTTCCGTCGCGATTTGTAGGTATCATAAAACATATTATTATCAGAATATTAAATTTTCTACCATAAATATATTTTTTATTATTAAATATTATTGTTGTACCTATAAAACAGAATTAAGCATTACCTATACATACATATATCACAAAATGTTGATTGTTTAAGATTTACCTGGTCAAAAACATTACATTACCTAGAGAACTACCATTTAATATATACATACCTACATACATAAAATATACACAAAAATACTATTGTTTGGTTATCACTTTTGTTTACATTTTGGGCATCAAGAATTAGAATAAGTGCACACCTAGAGAGATTGATAATCGTATTTAATCAAGTCTAATTCGACATCTATTTACGACACCAAAGATAAGCATATAATAAATTAATAAGATCCTGGATTAGATTAAATCAGAGTTTAAGATTTAATCTATGACAACATCTTATTAGGTAGGTAGGTACATTTTCTAGCAAGCAATATTCCTAAAAATATATTACAGCCGTCAGGCTGGTTGCACACTATCTGCATAGATATTTATATCAACCAGCGGTGGCCTGAAACTAGTCTATGCACGCCGCCTCAATGGGGTACGTGATATTTGGTAGTAATTAAGTAAATACATACAGTATAGTAACTTAGTTCACCTAATTTATGTACCTATAACTAATGCATGTGCATCAATAATACCTACATATAAATAAAACCTAGGTAGGTACAATGGTTATTGGTTACCGTATACTCCAATAAAAACATTGATTATCTTTAAAATATTAATAATAACTGTGCTTTAATACGCAGACCGTAATAACATCTATGATTAGGTACAAAGGTACCTACTACCAATCTAAAACCAGATTTACGCATCGACAAATTTTGTGGGCAGTACTCCCGCTAAAAGAAATTAAGTTACGTAGGTACATTAACTGTCGTTCTGTCTTTCAGTGTACATAACGAAAAGAGCGAAATATTATTTTCATCTCCGCCAAGTTTTGTTCGTAAAACTGCCACTTACATAATTACACCCCTCACCGATTTATCGTTTTATACTACGTAACAGTCAACTGTCCAATAAATAATTTGTAATAGCTACCTAAATAAACGAATCAGGTATATTATTAATGTTATTTATTAGGAAATACAGAAAGGAAACTGTATGTAAACGTAGCTTATTATAAGCTCGATGAGCGCTAAAGGTAACATACGCGCTGTACGTCTGATCTGATCACTAAAGGTTTTTTAATTTTAAGTACATCCGACCCTATAATCGCAAAGTAGCAGAAGTAGTAAAAGTTATACTTATAAAAAAACAATACACTAGAAATACAAACGTCGTTCAAAGAAATTAATAGACTCATAGGTCTAAGATATATATAATTCATAGACTCATAATTAGTAGGTACATTCTGTCATTTGATTGGGTAATTAAGTAAATACGTACGTAAGAATTATGTACTGTCAAACTAACACAAAATATAGAATGTTACCGTACATAAAAGAGTGATTAATTAAACAAGCTGTAAAACAATGTCGTCTCCAAAGGAATCTTCCCCTACAATAGTGTCGTCATCATTCTGAAAATATACGTAGATTTAAATCAATTGTATTATTCGATTTACCAAACAGGTAACGTTTGTTATAAGTAAGAGATAATCGTCAAAATTACTAATCTTTTTAATTCTCTCCATTCAACGGACGAAGAAGTGGGCACATATTAGTCGCAAGAAATCTACAAGATATACAAGATAGTTTCTTCTTCTTAGTAATATTTATAATTTCATTTCAGATATAAAAGCTCTGTGTACCTACTTTCTAGATTGTATGGGCCTAGGCTCGCTTTCCTTTGGATTAATCAAATACAGAAAAGAAATATTAAACGTACCGTTTCGGTATACGTTATGTTTTCTCCTTCCTCTGGAATCTCGGGAATTTCATTGTCCTGTAACAAAGATATATTTTATTAATTTTTATTTAAGTATAAAATTGTATTTAAGTATACTGATGACAATATTAAAACAACGGTATTGAAATGGATTATATTATATAAAATTCAAAGGATTAAAGGAAATTTAAATACCTGTTCATTGTAAGGAAGCTGCATTGTCTCTACCTCTTCATCCTCCTGAACAAAATGATATTTAATTTTATTGACAGCCAAAAATTTTGTTAGATTAGGTTACAATTACTATAATTGCCTACAGTAGTTATCCTGGTATGTATATTTTACAATATAAACCAAATTGAGAAGTGAGTCAAATAAAATGGTAAAACTCTACAAATGAGATTGAATTATTATTTTCATTCGTTTTTTCGTTTATTTTCATTTGGTTCGATGTAACTGGGCTGACGTAATACTATTTAGTTCGGCATAGATACGAATAGGGTTGTATAAATTTAAAATTATTTGCTTACCGCTATAATTGTGACCAATGTCAAAAGACTGTCGTTAGGCAAATCTGCTATTGCCTCTAACTCTTGTGAAATGTCATCTTCCTTGTCTTCCTGTTAAAATACAAGTACATATTATTATAATTACTCTGGTATTCTAGCATGATCGCTTAAATAATTATAGTTGTTAAAATTTAAGCTCATTTTGTTTCTTTGCAAATACTTAAATACTATACTGTACCCCTTGGTCGTACAGCACAGGGAATGTATCAGAGTCACTGTCGTCCTGAAAAAATTATGATAGATTAGATAGGTACATTATGAATAATAAACTATTATGTACCTGTGTTGTTAAGTGTAAATCTTTCAAACAACGGTTATTTAATAGCATCGGTAATTCCTTTTTATTATATAGAACCTATTTATTAGTTATACGATACCACAGCAGAAAAGTTATTAAAAAAATGCCTCAAAATTTATAAATACCTCATCAATGTGTGAGAGTGACACGTTAATGCACTTCTGTTGCTGTAAAACAAATATGCTTATGTTATTATAAAAGTATTATTAATAGTAATCGTCTTATTATAATATAGATACAAAATTATATCGGAAATAAGTATTAAATATGATATAACACCATTGTGCACTAGGCAAATGTAGTAGGTACCCATGAAAAAAGCATGAAAACGACCTACCTTGAAGCTCTTTCCTTTTTTTTCTTTCATTTCAAGCTGTAAAAATAAAGGATAAAACATGTGATTTTTTTGTGTACTACATTATAATATTCCTTATATTTATTTATAATCTTTCTTGTTTCTTGGCCATTTACTATGTAATAATTACTTATAATATAATTTATGAAGCATTTATCTCCATATATTACGGGAGGTGATTTAGCTCGACCCTTTATATCTTAATGGCTACCGTGTATTATGAACACCCCGGTATAATTACGCATTCGTAAAAAACAAATTATTTAAATACTTTTTATAAGCACTTCACTATACCTGTCTGTTAAAACTCTTAACACGACTGGAGGTTGCCTGAAAAAGTAAATAATTTTTGATTATTTCTAACAGTTTATTTATTTAATACGATTCACATTAATCACAAATTAAAAGTATGTATCTTAGTTGACATAGTGTAGTCAGCCCTTATTTGGACCTTGCATTTTTATAAAAATTTCGTTGTGTGAAAAATTGTTTATACATATGACAATTGGTAATTATTGGTAATTAAAAATTTACTGCATACTATATATGTATGCAGTTATGGGTTTTTAATTTTAAAAAATTTGAGCTGATAAATATAAAAATGTAACAAATATCTTTAGCGCTATTTTTGTTAAAGAAACAGAAAAAAGTCCATAAAATCATTTTATACATTGAAATAAATATAATGGCAAACTATCAACTACATGCTGCTATGTGCTGAACCATTTTTCAGACATATATTATGTATTTCTTATTATCTTTATTATGAATAGGCAATAAACCATACTATTTGTTTTTATATTTTTACACACAGTATAGATAAGCTAAATGATCTATGTTCTTAAGATATCTGCTACTGCTTTTGCGTTAAAATTTCCTGTGCAAACTTGGAATTACTAAAGCACTCACAATAAACAACGTATATCAATGAACAGTTTTTCTAAGTAGCTATTATTTAATGGTTTGATAAGTTAGCATTGTAAAACGCAAGTTAGTATAATAAAAGAAAAATAGTACATTTCACGAATCTATTTATTAAGTTTTCTGAAATGACAACAAATATTACAGGCACGCTTCCACTATGCAAGAAGATTGGAACCAGACATTAAGCGGTGTACAACTTGCTAAGTGCAACAAGAAACTGGCTTGTGTTGAAGCAGCTAGCTTATAACATAAAAAAAAATCAAATATATATAAACATATAAGTTATTTACAACTTGTCCCTTTCCATTACGTAGCACGTGAATCTGCGTAGTTTTTAGGGTATATATCACGAAAAAAATACAAAAGTACTTATTACAAAGTTATAGTAAGCGTAGATATAGACGATAGATGCAAGTGGCGGCGATAAACAATATTCGATGCAAAGGACAACGACCGATACGTATACGTATCGCAACACAATTACATTATTTATATTATGATACATTTCTACTAATCAATATGCTTTGGTGCTATTTCATCCGTCTATGCTGCCTTATGTCTTTTAACAAAATCTGGTTTAGTTACACTTACAAATGCATTTATATTACATCACATGATTTGATACTCTTTATGCCCCTGGGAAAGTGCAACAAAAACCTGCAACACATTTCTCGTGTTTATGTGATACCTAGAATTTTTTTCATACTCTTCTTTAGTATTTTCAATACCATCGGACGGTATAAATAAGATACTACATAAAAAAAATAGTTAAGTAAATTGAATTATTATCTTAATCAGATACGCTTTTAAGTAGTCAAGTTTTATGATTGTGTGCTAATTAATATAAGTTTTATAATTAAAAAAAACCTTGCCTGAATACATACAAGTAACAAAATATGTTGCATTCAAAAAGTAAGTACTAAGTGGCACTTGTCTACAGGTGGGTTTGAAGGAACAAAATTATTTGCAGCACAAAGACTGCAACAAGAACTTGCATAATGGAATTGTGTGCCAAAGGAAAATTGGTCTAAATTATAAATGATATTAAAAAACTATACAACAATTTTAAAGTAGCTTATAAAATATGCGTATATTTACCGACGCATCTTTGCAATATTTATTTATGTATGTTTATATGCAGAACAGAAGCTATACTTCTTGGGTATGATTTATAAATAAGTGTAATTGAGTGGTTACTTTTTTCAATTTGATTACAAGTTTGATCCCTATGATCTATATTTATCTCAATATTTAGCGTGTGCGACTCACATCTAGAAATAAAACTGTATAGCTGGTCACAAGAACGCAAGTCCACTTTCAGCTCTGAACTGACACTCAACACTAAAAACAACAACATTCACTCCACAAATTACGTTCCTCACTTCGACAAAGGGAAGAGTAAACTCTGTCTCTGTCTAAAATACCATTAGACATCGAAAACTACTAATAAACAACACCGCTTACGGGGGAGGGTGTACTTATTCTCCTTTGCTCCTCGTGGTAGTACTATGAGTACTTCTAAAATATTTAATAATTGTTTTAATCATCTCAATTGACCGGAAAACGAACAAGTGTTTTAAAGTACACTTACTTCTCTAAGTGCCAATTTTTCTGAAAATCTTGGAAAACTTAAGTCTCATCAACCTAAAAAGCATAACTTCAAAAAAGGTTTTGCGTGTTTCTAAAACTGGGTGTAATCATGATTAGACATGGCTGACCAATATTTAAATTTTCTACAAGTGATTAATAATAATATACATAAGTGATCAATATCAATAATTATTGTAACGTAGCCGTCATTAAATTTAATCTTTGTTGTAATAAAGAGATCACCTGCTTTCCCATACAAATACTAGTTATGCTCCAGCTGTCTATCAGATAATAATAATTTAATGCAGAATTGCAGATGCAGCAGACTGTTTCTGACATAATGAAAATTGTGGAACAAATTATAAACTATAGAAAATAATATGAATAAAATGTCAATGGGTAAAATGTCAATGGACATTCCCTTATTACGGTACATTAATTCTACCAAACTAGGTATCTACCAATAACTGTAGAACTCTTGTTGATATTTAAACAGTAAGAAACAGTGTAATTATATTCAGTACTCTTACGAAGTAATTAATTTATTTAAGTAATTGATATATCACAACTACAAACCACATTTTATAAGCATAAACTCCTTAACTCATGTGTAATTTTCGGGAGGACTTCGTAATGGTATGAAACTAGTCGGGCATTCAAGAAAATTACACGTGAGTTATGCTGTTCGTACTTATAAAAATGTATAATAAACACTCACAAACTATTTAATAATGAAATACGAATCACATATTATTATTAAATATATTAATTATTCAACGAGCCACCATTAGGTGCAAGATTTCGTTAAATAAGATATAATGAAATTAAATATAGATATTAATATAAAAAATTAAGTAATAGATTCATTTTGTTGATTACCTTATATAGTATAAGTATATTTTAACGATGTCATATATTAATAAATTGAATGATATAGTTACTTGAATAGTCTGTTCCTAGTGGGGACAAAATATTGTACGAAATAACAAAATTGGGTATAATAAGAATGTATAAGAAGCAAAACAAAAAGAAAAGGCTTTGCGATTACCCAAAAAATTACATTACACACATTTTCTACTAAAAAGAGCAATAACTTAAAAATGGAATAGAAGCGTGCAAACAGATAATTAAAAAAAAGTAATCTACTGTTTGCGCTACTTGCGTACAACTAAACAAAGATGACTACGTTTTATCCCTTATTTCTTTATGCACTATAGTAACACAAAAACATCTTCATGCATGTCGCTGTCTACACTAGACGTAATACGACCTTGTCATTATATGTGATATCGTCTTCCTCCTCTGCATCATCATCGTCCTGAAAAAAATATCCAAAATTTAATTTGGAAGCTAGAAGCAGGATCAAATCCGCCAAAGTTGAAACACATCTCATCTTACAAGTAAATAAAAATAACCGATTGTCTATGACGTCAAAATTCAGGTCAACTAATTATTCGACATATTCATAATTTTTTGTCTTGTCCATTTGTTTGCGACTCGTTTGTTCACTTAGATCTTATGTTATCACGACACCCGTGTTTAAAACCTGGGTACACACGTCTATTTTATTTAACTATGAAAACTAGAATATAATATATAAAAATATAATATACTTACGTCAAACCCGAAGCATGTATCAACATCTTTCTCAAGTTTTATACTCCTCCCAGCTCTATTTTGGCGTCCCATTTGTCTGTTAAGTATAAGTGGGTCTTGTTTGTCGAAGACTTCATAGTCTGAAAAACATATACAATTACCACTAAATATTTAGTTTTATAATAACTTACAGGAAATCACAGGAAAGTTATCTGGTGGTAGGTACACACACCTCAATTTTTAGTACGTTTCTGGCATTGAAACACCGAGTTATCTGCCATATCTTAGATCTGCACGAGACAAATGTTACTTATAGTAACAATTTCAGTGGTTGTTCATGAGTTTACAATTAAAATAAACGGGATGTTTAGTGTCAATAAAATTGAAATTCTGTACCTGTTTTCTCCTGAACATCATATTCAGGGGCGACGACAGTTATTTGTTGCTCACTCCCGTCCTCGAGCTGGATGACCTCAAGCACGACGTACTGTTGATCGTCACCCTCACCGACTGTCACTACTTCGCCCCCATTCAAATCATTTTCGCTCGGATCGTCTAGTCGTAAATCTTCATCTTCCTCCTCACTATCTTCATCAATTACACTCTGCGATTCCATCTATTAAAGTGTGGAGAAAACTTAGTTACTATTAGTAGACTTACAATGTAACAAATTTAGTAATTATTATAAAACAGTAATTAAGTTATAGCATTAAATTGTATTCCTGTTAGGAAACAATCTTAATGTAGTTAGAGCTTGTAAAGATTGCCCGGAGAGGTACCACCGCCTTTGCCCTTGTAGCCAGCTATTTGTATGTAATGTTGTGTCAGTGTAGGTGAATAGAGTAATACATAATATCTATAATCACATTAAATCACAATGATTGGTCATCTGACTAATTGTGTGATTAAATTCAAACGGACGCAGCGAGGATTACTGAAAGCTCCACTCAGTACAGCAGTGCCAGGAAAAACCACGAGGGTCAGACAGGAAATAGGGTCTTCCCCCTTAAAAAGGATTTGGGTAAATGGGTTACACATTAAATATCGTTTAAATATAAAAGTCCTAGATCCACCACCAGCAAATTAAAAATTTCGACAAGCGATAGCAGGCTTTTATATAAAGAATTTTTAAATATAATAAAGAAACACTGTTATTTTTAAGCAAATAAATCGCTATAGTATAGAATGCTTTATTGTAACGCTCCTGTTTGCTGGGCTAGCGCTGCGTTTGTCTTACCTGTTAACCATTTCATAATCTGCATATTATGTTTATTCACATATGAATTGGATTTCTTTAAATGACAAGTAGGTATAAGAACACCACAGAATTGAAAATGTGCATCTTAGCTTATTGTATATGTGTTTGTGTGTGAGCTTAAACGTATATATGTAATTGATTGTATTTTAAATCTATAAGATGTCCAAAATGAAAACAAAGAAACATCATATTTGTCATTAAAGTGGTTTACATTTTGGACATCTAATTATATGAATCAAACTACAGAAGGGCTTCAGAAAAATGCATGTAAAGTATACCTTGGAAACCGTTGAAGGTACTATTTTCCTCTGCCTGCCAAGTTTTAGTTCCAGCGCTCGCTCATGGTGACCAGAGTCCGGGTCGTGAACAGCAAGATGCCGTATAAGGTTACCCTTATGCGCAAAACAACGTTGACACTCATGACATTGGTGGGTCTTTTGCTTTGACGGTTTCGGTACATAGTTTGGGTTGTGATACAGATTCTGGTGGCGCTTCAGCAACTGTTTTTGTCTGTTTGCAATAATGATAAAATATTAATAAATATAAAATACAGAAGTGAATAAATATACTAAATATCACTAAATACCTGAATGACTGATCACACTGGTCACACACAAATGGTTTCTCGTCTGTATGTTTCAACAAGTGTGACTTAAGGTGGCGATATGTAGTCGACGCATAAGGACACAATTCACATTTGAAGCACTTTTCGCCTTCGTGGGTCTACAAAAATAAAGTAAGATTTATTGAATTTATAATATTTGAATTATGATTTATCCATAAAAAAATGTAATAATTATTCTTACCTTATTGTGCACCTTGCAAGAATATCTGTCAGGGAAAGTCTTCCCGCATCGCTTGCATTTTAGAGGCTTTTCAGAAGTGTGCAACTTCTGAACATGTATGCGCAAGTCTGTTTTACGACCACACTTCGCCGGGCACAGCTCGCACGGATATACTGGCTTTTCAGAAACTGAAAAATTAAATAAATTCAGTATAACCTAATAAATAATAAGTCCGTGACCGTGGTAAGCTGTCAGTCTCGGAAACAGATAACAGTCGTTAAATTTGGTTGAAGGCTCTTGGTGTGACAAGATCCCGCATCCCCATGGTTTCACTACGGTCGGCCTTAGATTTGTAGCAATCGAATCGAATGTATTACACACACATTATAAAAAAATACGTACCATTGTGTATAAGCTTATGTGCTTTAAGCGAGTTAGACTGCGTAAAGCACATGTTGCAATGTTCGCATTTGTAAGGTTTCTCGCCCGTGTGCGTGCGCAAGTGGCGCTTCAACTTGAACGTATCCGGTGAAGCATATGTACAGTGGGGGCACTATAAAAATATGATAATTTCTTTAAAAAAAAAATTGATTTTTATGTACTGTTTGATATAAGATATTTTGAGTCCTTTATTAATTGAAAGCAACGTCAGCAAAATTACTACTCTTCACTTCAGTAAGTGCACCATCACACCTGGCCAACATGGTGGACAGTTGCCCGAACTCTTATGTATATTTGATAGGAGACCTGTGGTTGAGTGATGGGTTGATTATGATGATTCCAAGACTTGTGTATTTACCTGATAAGGACGTTCTCCAGTATGGCAACGTACATGGCGTCGTAGCTTTGAGAGCTCAACGGACGCATAATCACACTCCGAACATTTGTGCGGCTTTTCATACGTATGCTTGTAACGTACATGTCGCACCAGTTCACCTTAAAAAAAATATTATTTGTAGAAAACTGCTGCTAAATTAAACTACTGCATAAAACACAATTTAAACTCATTGATTAATATACAATTGTTTATTGTTCCCCAGTAAGGGAGAATTTGTCTTATGAAAAATAAAGTTCTTAAACTATAAACTAATTTTATTAAATCATATAGGTTTTATAAATGAATGTTACTTGAACATTGGAACTTACCTGATGTTGTAAAAGGGCTTTTACAGTACTTGCAGATGTGTGGTTTGACACCATTATGCATGTTCACATGATTCTGCAAGGAGGCAAGAGTTTTGAAGCCGCGCTCACACACGTTGCACTTGTGTGGACGCTCCTCCGAATGTGATTTCATGTGCCGTAATAGGAGGTATCTGAAAGATTGTGGAATTTTTAGTGAGGTTCCCCACAATTGGGTATTTGTACAAAATAGCAGTACTGAATGTAGGTACCTTCTATGGCTGTTGTACGTGCAAAAGTTGCAGCTGAATTTAGGACGCGCAGCTTTTGCGCTCCGTTTCGACTGGACTTTGCCAATCTATAGAATAAAAAAAAATTGTAATTTGCAGTAAACTGTGATTAATATAGTCAAACTGTTTTTAATAAAATTTTAATCAACATTTCAAATAAGATTTACAAAAGAAGTTTACCTTTTTTGCGATACCAGTAACCTCGCCATCACTGCCATCTTGCTTGTCACTTTCATCGTCAGCAAAAGTGTACACATCATTCCCCTTCTCTTCCTGTTAAAAAAATCAAGTTTACAATGAAAAATTAAAATATAATATGTAAACATATTATTATATATAAAGTATATAAAAATAATAAAACACATTAAGCATAGTATTATCATCATCAGATGATATCCTATATTTTAAAACCAATCCAATTAGCAATTAATAATAGAGTTGACATAAACACATCAACAACTTCTAAGACTGTATCAATTTTTTAATATAAAATGTAATCATAGTGCTTTAGAACAAACATAAATTTTAAACTCTTAATTATACAACAATTACTAGATGATTGATAGTGTTTCAATCTTAGATTTTATTGATTAGTTTGTTAGTGTTGATTTGTTAGAACCTGATCTACCTTAATATTCACAACTGGTTTTGTTTCCTCTTGCACTACAAGAACGTAGCTTACTTCACCTGAACCATTGTTTGAAGGTACCAATGTAACTGTTTGATAACCCTCTCCTTCTACCAGCATATCTGTATCTTCCTAGAATTTAATTTTAATATTTTAAATTAAATACCACTTATTTCTTACGTAATATTTTGTATATTATATTCGGTATCAGATTGTTTATTTCTCAAAAAGATTTAAAACAAAAACACACTTTTGGACAAAATCATAATTAAAAAAAAAAATTACATCATCAGCTGTAGCGCCTGTTGCTAATGAAATAACATTCTGAGTATCACCAGCTGATTGGTAATAGTAATGTCCTTCATCGTCCACAAAGTAAGTGACGCCTCCAGTTTCTACTTCTTCATCTGCAGCTGCACCATCACTGACTAAAAAGTTATTGTTTAAGTTTATATGAAGTTATTTCCATTTATATCGATTATACAATCTACAACATAGAGTGGGAGGCACAACACGGATTAAACCATTTTCTAAAAATTAAACAGAACTAGATCGATTTATCACCCCCAAACCAGGGGGCATACAAAGTTTCATGAAATTCGTTGTTGCTGTTTTCGAGATTCAGATTGTGTATATATAAATACAAGAATTGCTTATTTAAAGATATATACTTATTCCTTAGTACATACTTTTAGTACAAGTAACACTTATTTATTGTTTTTGACCAATTTCATCATCAATAATACATGGGATATTCTATTGATTTCCAAATATTCCTAATATCTACTTTATTACTTTATGGACTCGTCTAAATCTATGTGCGTGATCTATCAACGCACAGCCCAAACCACTGGACGGATCGGGCTGAAATTTGACATGCAGGTAGATGTTATGACGTAGACATCCTCTAAGAAAGGATTTTGTTAAATTTCACCCCTAAGAGGATAAAATAGGGGATCTTTTTAGAATTTCGACTGATTGAACTGAAATTAAAGATTGGAGCTACTATGATGAAGACGTCCGCTTAAATAGGATTTTGAAAATTCAACCCCCATAGGGATAAAATAATGGATGATGGAGGGTGTAAATGTATTAGATTGAACCTATCAGTACCTAATGGAACAAATAAATTAAGACGAACAAAATAATTTTTATTTTACACACGCCTAATTTTTTACACACGCTAAACAAAAGTAAAGCCGCAAAAACTATACCTTAATTAATAATAATACTTCTTAACGCGAGCGAAGCCGCGGGCAAAAGCTAGTATTAAATATATTTATAGTGAATTACTTACCTGACATAGTATTTGCTGTTTCTGATAATGCTACTGTTGAGGCATTATTTCTATATGTATTCAAGTAAGTTATTGGCTTCTCTTTGTCTGGAGTTTTCTTCTTATCTGGAGCCATTTCTACAGCATAGAAGGCATATTTTAATATGTAAATAAAATGTTAAATTGTTTTATGAACATGCATGTGTGGGGTATGAAAATAATCTAGCTACTTTATCATTTTAAAGATATTAGGTGTTTTAAATGATATATTAATATTAAAATATATTTATTAAGAATTAATATGCAGTTCGTTTTTGTTGTATTTTTTATATTCAATGATTGGTACAAATAATAGACACCCACATCTAACCTCATATAGGATAAAAGCATTATATGTACGAACAAAATACAAGAATTCAATCAATTACGCATTGTGGATCAAACTTTCATTTACATTTATAGTGGTCAATGCAGTGGATCCATGGACATAATCAAAAAGCAATAAATAATCAAAATGATATGCAAAGTTAATATACAAACCAGGGATGCTCTGTGAATATATTTCAATATCCAGAGTAAGCAAAGCAAAGAAACAAATATTATGTTAAAATTTTAACAGCAACTATGAAGATTAGATATTATATAGAACAATTCAGATACAACAACCATTAAGGTGCTACCAATTTATTGGTCATAGGAAGTACAAAATAAATGGATACTTTATTACTCCTAATTCTTATAACGAAATTGTAATGTAGAATTTAATTTCTATTAAGAAAAATAGAGTACTGCATATAAATCACTATATTTTGATTAGGTACCCAAAACATTTGCAAGCAATATCTCGGTAAATTGCTAATTCTATAACTGAGGTAAGCAGCAGCCATAGAAGTCAATCATCTCCTGGACAGATGTTTATAAAACATTGTCAGCATCAGACCCCAAAACCCACACTAAAATAAATAGGTGCACATCGAAAGATAGGGCATGGGTTGGAGATGTATTATTTATATGCAGGTTTTGTTAAAACCCATAGCGTACAATTCTAATGAGGCAAAATGCCTGCAACACTTTTTATGTCCCACTGCTGGGCATGGGTTTTTCCCCAAAACCGAGGAAGGTCTGTAGTATACTCCACCACGTTGCTCCAATGCACAATTGATAACACAACAGCTTGCCCTCTGAAGCACGGAACACTACATATTTAAAAATGTTAAAACGTAAGCGAGTTGTGTTGTTGCTTACAAATTAAATATTATTGATTCATTAAAAAAAGGAACAGTTAGTAAGTTAGCTGATAATTATGGTGTAGGGTACATCCACAAAAGTGATATTAGGAATACCAAATAAACTTTGTTGTACATCTGCAAACTAGATAGTGCAGACGTAGGTTAACATCGGAAAATGTTGAAGAACCCAACCCTAACTTTTAGAAGACACTTTGTATTGTTGGTTTTTACAAAAACTATCAACTGGGCAACCAATATCTGGTCCTTTTCTGTATGAAAAAGCATTACAGTTAAATTAAAATTTGGTGGCGATGAATATTTAGTGGCAAGTTACGGATGGTTGCACTGAAATTCATGAATTGGAAATACAAGGTGAAAAATATCAGCTAATGCAGCAAACTCTTAGGATGATTTCAAGAATAATTTGGACTAAAATAACTATGACTTGATTTAAGTTTATAATGCTGATGAAACCAGATTAAACTGGAAGTTTGCCTTTGGCTTCAAAATCTTTAGCTTCTAGCCAATAGACCTGATTACCTGATTTTCTTCATATTTTCAATTATCCAGATTTTCGATCATCCAAATGCCTAACAACAATAATTTAGTCCAGTTAATCAAGTTACAACTGTATTAAAATAAGAAACAGACCACCTAATGTCAATTTGGAAGCTTTATATGGTAATAAGCCAACTGTAAATTGACATAAATTACTACATGATATTACTTAAAACCAAATTGTCAAAAACATTTTTTCTGTTGCTTTTGAGAATTAAAAAGTATTAAACTAGATATGTGTAGATTCTGAACCCCATAATATGTTAGACTGTAATATTGTGAAGACTTGTTTAGGATCAGTCTGACACCTGTCTTAAGATGCCTTACAATTAATAAACTTATAGGTACCTACTTTAATAAAATTCAAAAACTTGTAAATCGAAAGATAAAGAGTACATAAATTCAATTAAAATATATTAATAAAATTACTTTTAAAATATTCCTATAACCTAAATATTGAAAAAAGAAATAAAATAGTATATGTATATGTAACAGATTAATTTTATTTATTTTCCATGTACCTATAACTCAATTGAAAATGGCACTAGTACCTTTGTTCCCGCAGAGCGCCTTTTACTTTTGTTGATCCCGTAGCGACGACGGTTGTGCCTCATTAGTGTGGAATTATACTTTATCTGGAATTTAAACAGAAGGCTAAGATTTTCGTTCCGGACACAAAATAAAAGCACAACACTTCTCTCCTGTCCGCTACGAAGCTAACTCAACAACCATGTGTCCGCCATTTTATGAAGGGCAGATCACGCATTCATGTTAGAAGTACACTTCTGATTTAGCGTAATTCTGTTTTTTAACTACGATGCACTTAATAATCAACAAATTACCGCCACTCAGAAATGAAAACTAGCGAAATAGTTCACAGGAGGCGCTGTCGTCAATGCCAATTTGCTATGTAAGAAGAATTTTACAATTTGTCTAATGGAAGAGATAATTTTTCACACACTTGAAGCAAATAATATTTCTAAACGTGCCGTTTTTATTTCTAAAATGTTTTAACGATTATTTATTAGATTACATGTCAAAAATTATACCTGAGAACCTGGAGGTTCATCAGAAAGCTTCTAATTTTTCTCAACGAGGGCG
>DWAV01000682.1:0-17496 GCA_018231305.1 Noctuana lactifera
TTTTTCATACCTCTAAATGTTAAGGGTGGTCCACCCCTTAGTTTTTTATGTTATATGCGGTACGAAGTTCGCGGGGTAGCTAGTATAATATATACCTACCTATTGAAATAGGTATAGTCTTACAAAGTTATGATGTTCAGATGTACCATAGGTGTCTCTATTGTCTTGTCTTGAATGAAGAAAAACATCGTGAATACCTGGATACCGACGTCTTTAACTGAGCACATCGCAGCTACAACGCAACCACATCGCTTTGTTATCGCAAACAACAACGCAACTACAAGAAGCTGCAGAAACTGCAGCGAGAATGTTCACACTGAAAATAATGCTTGCCAACCTTTTGTCATTGTCACTTTTTCGAAATTATTGACTCTGTTTTATTTGTTACATGTATTTTTCTTCAGAAAAATAATGGAACATTTCGCCTTTTCTCTTAAATTTAAACAAAGCATTCGACACGAGAACAAAACTGAGACAAGCGCTTCTACTGAATAAAGAAGAAATAGAACGAAGAAGAAATGAAGAAGAACACTAAATAAGAATTACACTATTATGAATCTTCTATCTGATATATGAATCTCTATCACAGTAGCACGCCAAGCTCAAAGGCAAGCTGTAGGTGCCAAGATTACCTATTATGTCATGGATATTAACAGCTTATTGCTCACTATATTACGAAGTTACTAATTGACAACGTTGAGCTCATAACATACGAGTACTGGCTTACCATGAAATCTAATGAATCTTGTATAAGAGTACTACTAATAACACATGAATAGCTAAGAATAACACTTCAAATGTAAGTGTGTGTGTATGAGCTTAAATAAACCTAAATGTACTATTGGTAGATACACTTTACACCAGAACTTGATAAAAAATGCTGGCGTGTTGTGTTTGTATACGACATTAAATGACTTATAAGCGATAATCAGGCAAACAATTTTAACTGTTAAAGACTTTATATATGGCTGCGGAACGTTCAATACTGAATCTAACTCAATCAAACTCAGTTCAAAGCTAACTTTAATAAGCTAAATTTTATACGTCAAACCGTTTAGTAATTGCGTCAATCACTGGAAAGTCAATTACGTCACGCTGCTTAGGTACTTGTAATAACGGCTCAAGTTGGGTCCGAAAATCGTGCGACATTTAATTAATTTAAAGTAAAACATTGGGCTTATATTGTAAATTTTCATATAATCAATAGGAAGGGTCGTTAGTGAAAAAAATGCCCATTACTACAATATCATATTAGGTAACTTTGCCCAAAATTATTGCGAAAAAATATCCCAGTTTTACGCTGAATACTCTCCAATAACATTATACGGGATTATAATGGATGGATGGATAATTCCATTGTATTGAAAATTTTGTTAATAATTGTATCAATAAAAGATAATTTAATTAATATCAACCAGCGTCATACTCTTGTTGCTGGTAAGTAGGTTAGGGAAATCGATACATTTCATGCATTTATTGCACAAGTAAATTTCAATACTAATACATTAATTGGATTGTCCAATGGTACGCTCACTAATAGATGGCAATGGGGCATGAACACGGCTACCGCAAGCATTATTGTGTCGGGTTGCCAATTAACTGGATATATGAGCTAATTTTGTGCACTGTTCTTAATAATACCTACCTATATTATTCACTACCGAAATGCTTAGTATAGAACCGTTGTCATTTAACGTGTAGAGGATAATATTACTTAGAATCACATGGCTAATACTTATATAAATAATACAACTAGTAACTTTGTTTTTAAATATATATAAATAAACAAATAATATAGAATGGAAGGAATCTAACTGGCCCAATTGACCCAAGTGAAGGTTGCAGGTTAGAATATAGTTTGCTCAGTGCTATCTAGCATTAGTTAGGTATACTGCAATTCTTAGTAAACTTAATATTAATATATTAATGTAATAAGGTTTGAGCATTACTAGGCAAACATATCAATCCATATTAATCGTTAGTTTTTTGGTAAAAGCTCAGTTTTAAAGAGAATACACTTAAATGAAACAAACACAGTTTTTCAAACAAATATGACACTACATGTGTATTAAGCCGATGCGAAGCCGGGCCAGGTTGCTAGTATGTAATGTATTATAACTCCACAAATGAATCCTCAAATATTATTATAAATAAATTATTATAATATATATTTATCAAATCCAATTAGGTAACACTTACATTTCTAAGTCGAAATTGTCCGCGCCTCTCATGCCAAAGAACTCGAACAATAGAACTTTTGCTATCAGCACGAACGCAAAGAACCTTTGCTTAGTAACAAGCAAAGAACTTCTGTAGCCTGCCCCGTCCCTTTGATCCGAAATACGAACAGGAAAAGAAACTTTTGAAACAAAGCCAATATTATGATGTTTCGCCACTTCTCTGATTGAAAAACGGATGGAAAACCTTTTCATCTGTAATTTATAATTTACAGTTCCAAAATTTATATTGAACGAGTTGCTTCTGGCGACTGATTTAATTTTTAATTTATAATTCCATAAAAAATTCCGTTCTTATTCCCTAAGCTATAGAGATATCAACTATCAGCTAAACCGATGTTGTAAGACTCCATCACTCTCAGTAGTAAAATCGAATGTCTTGGTAAATATTTGTTGAAAATAATCTTATAGGAATAATACTTATCTCCTTACAACCTTAACGTGGAAAGGTATGAAATAATAATACAAATATTAGTATAGTTGCATCAGTTCTAACTACATCATTCAGTATAAACGGTAATTGATCGCAAGCTTTGCTATAAATTCAAATTGGTATTGAATTAGACAATTAGAAGCCAAACTCAACTTGACTAGAACTCAAATTGGAAATCCGTTAGACAGAAGGTACGTAAACGATTCTGAATTTAGCGTCTTGAATTGGTTTGCGCTGTATCTTGTAATTTAAATTGTAAGGAAATTAGGTGAGTTTTGACAACTAAGGAGAATATAAGTTAAATTTAATTAGTAGATTTTGGTGGACAATTCTTAAAACACAAATCACAAGAATAAATTATTCTTGTTCACAAAATTACATCAAAAGGGGACGAAATATGAAATTAATAATAAAAATTAACAATAATAATGGTAATGAAATTGAATAACAAGATTTGTTTCCTATTTATTTATAATAATATACAAAGAAAAGGGAGAGTAGATTCGAAACTTTCTTGCTTAAAATAGGGATATATTCTTTGATTTCGTGCCAATGGTGAAAGTTTTGCACCAATCTTACTGTTGATGAAGAAGCAAGATCCAACCGATTTTCTACCTTATTAACTGTAACATAAAGAAGATAAACTACGCCTTCGTGAATTGAATCAAGGCAGAATGGCTGTAGGCACTATTAAGTAGCCCTCTTTTATAGGACGGGCAAGATTTCATTAATTCTCTTTACGTCACACCCAAGGAAAGGGAACCCTAGTAAAATATTGCTATCGAGTCTAAGGTCACATAGTTTTTTGCATTCTGTGCCTACCTTTCGGTAATTTTATATAGGGGTTAGAGCAAACACAGATTACATATAGGCACCTATAAGCAATCAACAATACTTTAAGCATTAATTGTTCATAATAATTATGTAGATAGCAACTACGAGTATATTATCTCATATCCATATTAATTATTTCGAAAATAATAGGTAATTCGAAAATAATAGGTAGTTTCATTTCAGAATTACATCTCTGGATATTGAAGCCGAATTTTAGACCGACACAGTTTTTCAGTACAGTATCAACAGCTGTTATAAAAAGACAATAATAAAATTCTAAATGGCCGCTTTAATTGAAATACCGTTTTGCTGTTAAAAATTCCATTTTGGCACTTTCCTGTAATAAAAAGAAAGCAATACCTACTGTTATTGGGTCACTGCGTAAACATTTTTCTTTGTTTAATATTTCCCTTCCGTGTTTAATATTCTCACTCCAGTCCTAATCGAATTAAAATTTCATCGGAGTGGCGAAAAATTCGTTACGCCTATATCTTTCTATTATCTACAGTCAGCCGGCGGAGTTTGTCGTCGCGACCAAATTAAGAACGCCCCAGGAAAAACATAATAAGGCAAGTGAAAATTAAATTTACTTCTTGAACTTTGTTTATGATATTCGTAGAGATTCGGAGATACCTACCTAAATAGATTCTCTATTGTACCTACACCAATGCAAAAAAAAGCAAGAAAATAAATAAAAACAAGTATAAAAAACATGCACAAAATGCATATTGATTGTGTGTTGCCTTGATACAATCTAAGTAGTAAGTAGGTACTATATTTTTTTATTTTTAGGGCTCGATTCTAAAGACCACGAGGACGAAGTCGCGGGAGAAAGCTAATAGTAAAAATAATAGTCAATTTACAAAGTCTTCACCTAAATTAGATTGGAATTAAATTACATTAGAACTAATTTTTCGTTGATTAATATTTCCTAAATAGGAACAAAACTCGAGATAATACGCTGGCAAGCTGCCAAAGTGCAATTTGGTGCTCAACAAAATTTAATGACCGTTTTGTAAGTGAATGTCCAGATCAGAAAGAACTTAAGTGTTAAATTGTGTTTTAGGAGTTTTAGAATTCTTTGATGGATGAGATTAGATATTAAATTAATGCCCCTTTGCTGTAAATGAATGAAGCTATTTAAAATTTTAACATAATATAGAATTATTCTATCAATATTTATTATAATTGCATTTCATTTGACTTCATTTCTATCAATTGCTGGGCTCCAAAAAATCTATCCGGTCTCAAGGCAGGACTAAAGTCACACAACACGGGCCGAAAGTAACGATTATAAAAAATATTAACATATTATGTTACAGTGAAACAATAAAAGTCTAATATTTATTAAAACATTGTACCTACCTACCTACTTATTACTCGATTGCCAAGCAATTTATTGAATAACTTGAAACATACGAGGCATCAATATCTTTGTTATTAAACAACGGGAAAGTCCCGTCATATTATAAACATTCCACTTCTACGGATAGGTAATCCTTTTCATATTGAACTGCTAATTTGTATGCCAACTTGCGCACTTCAGTCGGGTTCAATCCAAAGTACACCGAAGTAGAGCACTTCATTATGCAGTCCTCTATAGATGCAGTACCTATCAACGGTGCCTCTTAACTGTTTTCCTAATTTACTGCCGTGGCATCATATTTTATGACAAAAGTTAAATAAAAAGAAACTTTATAGACATGACATAATAACAATACAATGAGGACGACAGTAACCTCCAAAGTAGGTATTACTTTTGTACCCGTTGTGTGCCTAATGTTATTTTTCTAGCTTTATTGTGTGTTCGTCAGTCCACCCGTAAATTGAAGTTAGAGAAAAAACAATTGAGGTAAGACCTCTTTTTAACACGTTTTCCCCACCAGTAAATATTTAAAATGTTAGGTACTTACACACTAAAGCTGTAGGTACCTACTTAATGCTCTAAACTTCTAAAGTAACTAGATTTCATTTTACTCTACTGGTAAGTATTGTTTTTGAGACATTTCTTCGAGTTCGAAGAGCCATTTGTTTATTTTAATCACCGTCTCAGTGGGATATGGCATATCGATTGACCTACTTATAAGTTGGGCCGACACGTTTAATTTTGGCGTCTCCATGGGTTTTCTCTGTTCGCTTGAGGGGATTCTTACCCGAGGACTTTTCTTATTTGGTTTTAAACTTATTTAACTTTTAATTATTTCGTGACTACCAATTTGGTGTTTAGGTATAGGTACCAATACACTGTAATTAGGAACTCGTATAGCTAATATCTAACGTCTAAAGTCTTTATTATTAAAACGTGGCTGTTTCTCAGGTAGCTAAGTTGGTAGGTTTTATTATACCTACCTTATGATTGATACCTAAAACATTTTCAGTTTGGTATACTTAATCGCCTATATTCCAAAAATGTTCCTACCTACTAGTTCGTTGAAAAGAAACATGTAAGTTTCATAATACATATTATGTTCACATGTTTTTATACGAAAAGAAATGTAGGCATCATAAAGCCACCTACCTAATGCAGGTAAGTAGAAAGGTGGGTTTCTTCTTACAAGTAGTTATTCTATCTAGGTGCTCCTATTTCAAATTAAATTCCTTTACATTATGACAAGCAATTTTAATTTGTAATTTACATCCTACCTATTTTTGGGACGTCTCTTAAATCAAATTAATATCTCATCGCAGCCTCTTTCAGAATTTCAACAGCAGTTTATACTTGGCTGTCCGTCCTAATCGGACCCAAATTTTAATCCTTTGTGCATGCTCGACAAATTATGAACAGCGGACATACTTGCAAAACTCAAAGCGATAAAACAAAGGCTTTCGAAATAACGGCTAATGAACCCCGCTCGAGTTAGTTCAATAGGGTGGCTAATGTCAAAGTTTGACGTCTACGCCAAGTGTCGAATTGCTAAGTTATACTAAACCTGCTTCGTTGCAAACTTTCTGACTTATCGCTGAAACTTCATAACCATTTAAGTTCTTGTTCAAAATCCCAAAATTATTTCTACATTACAATGTAATGTAATGGGTCTCGCTATTGTACAGTGGAATTTCGAAACTCTTCTGTCTATTATCAAACTTAGATACAAATTAAAGAAACGTCGAAACTTCGGACTTTTGATCTCTCGATCCTATAGAAACAAATTTGTTAAGACGTCTTCATCTTCAGCACAAAAAATTAAGACATTTACATAATTTCTTTGAGGGCGGCCTTTTTATTACGCTCGTTTGCGGCGAGTTGTGGGATTAAACTTCTACTCATAATGGATTTTTAATGAGCCCTGAAAAGGCTCTACGCAGGAGCAATATTTACGTACATTTGTAAAGCACGGGCATAGTCCCTTAGGTGGCTCTTTGGCATATTTCATTTTTATGATAGTCTGTTAAGACGCTTTTTCACGGTCGTCATTCTTGCACCAAACTCAGGTCCATTCACTTGGCATTTCAAATGACTGCCATTAAATTTTTCATTGACTTAATTACGAACATTACGGCTCCCACAAATTGTAGGAATAAATTATACTCAATTTTCTTCTAAAATTCAGGGATGACAAATAAATGAATCGGCTAAGTTTTCCATAACATTTATTTGTACATAAATTATTCTAATAAAGAAGCTAGCTAAAATAATATCGATCACAAATACATACGATTAGATATTGTTTTTTGAAAATGTTCAATTATCCTAAGCACGATCAATATACCTAATTAGGTAGTAAAAAACTGATCGTTTAAGAAATAAGTAGATCCATTTAAACAAAACTTTGATAGAAAAAAAATATTGAAAACCTTAAATGTACGAGTACTTGGGCGCGTATGTGTGCGCAAGCGCTAGTTACTTCCTGAGGTGTGTGAGCGGTGAGCGGGGGAGAGCAAATAATTGACAAGGACAACTATTTAATTGTAAAGACTCGATATGACGTTTGCAGTGTTGCCGCTAATCATTTGATTGCACAACAACATAAAAAATTGCCCTATTTCAACAAAAATTGTCTCATTTAAAAAAAAGGTCACGATTTACCCCAAAAGGGGGTCTAGGTGAGTGGCAAATTGGGGGTATATTATGGTAGTCTGAATGACCACATTGCCGTATACCGTACAATTCGTCTTGTAAGAGAGATTTCCGTACAAAAGGCAACACTGGACGTTTATCTATACCAGTCCCGTCTTGCCCTCATACCGCAGGCGGTGACTAGCACTCCGGCATATACTATAAAACTTTCTTAAGCATCCAGCGAATTAATTACTTTTATAAACGATACAGCATAACGTAAGTTTATACGTCCTCTGAAATGTCATTAACATTAATCATTACAATAATTGGTGTTATAATTGCACTAAGGTCAGTTTTGTATTATTTATAAATGGTAAAGTTTTATAATTAAATTTAGTTTATCTCATAACAGAAAAGAATTTATAAAGGCCTATTCAGGTAAACCGATATTAGCCCATGTAAAATAAAAGGTACCCATAATATCTGGGTACCTATTGAAGGTTTCCCCCCGTTGCAAAATATATTGGTTTGAACAGCTTAAGAACAGTATCCAGAATTGCCCACTTGGTTTTTATTACTCACAGCGCAAGTCAATATCGATCAAATCTGAATAGGGCTCGATGCCAATATTGTATCTGTCGTAAACAACGACCATAGAGCTCAAGAGACAGAATCTAGCAAAGAATGGTTATAATATTATGTCTGCCTTTGTTCAGATACTCTGTACCTACTCAGTGGAGAAGAATAATTAAATAAATAATTAATTTAATAAATAATTTAATCTGAATTATAGATGGGTTACATTATTTATTTATCTAACAATTATAGCCTCTTTATCATATCAGACTTATATGAAGCTTTATGGTCGTTGGTGGTAATATCAACTCCAAGATTACATAGATTACATAGGTTACACAGGAACTTGGCCAAATTCCTTGACACATATGTGTACAAAACTGTAGCAAACTTTAAAAAGAACAAATAGTAACATACATAACTAACTAGATGTAAAAAATGATTTCGCTTCATGTTTAGAATTTCGGTGTTCAATGGACGTTAAATATTTCTAACTTATTCATACGGTAGTATTGTTACTAGTCTGCCCCCCAAATGTCGTTGTATTCCATAACATAATACGTGATACATATTATCCAGACAATATAGAAAATATGACATGTATACATAGAATATGTACCTACAATTGTTGAAAGCACAACATAGAATTAAAATCAGATATAATTTTTTCGTGAAATGAAGTACCATTTTGAACAGGATATGCAAAAATGTATTACGTTACATGCTTGTTCTATTACAGTTAACTATAATATAGTTATGTTGGTTATGGGGCAAATAGATTATTTAAAACCGTATATTATGTAAGAACTATAATTATGTCCATTATTAATTGTATGTAATATAGGTGCAAAATTTATAAGACAAACATTCTGACGTCATACCCGTGGGTTGCAACAAGAAACCATCAAATACAACATTTACACTCATTTTATACACCACATAATAACATACAACGTATATACTTGACATCAATATTTTAAGAAGGGTTCTGTATCTTTTACAGTCACAATAAAATAACTTTGTCAACATTATTTCATGACTCTTGTCCATTTTTAATCATAAGATATTATAAGTCTAACCTCACACATAAATATTGCAAATATATTTAAGCGTATTTAAAATCATTCATCATAAAATCTACAAAATAAATCTAAATATACAAATATTTTTAATTTCGAAATATATATATATATATTATTATACCTAACCAATAAAATAATACAAATGAAATCTCTTTTTTAAGAATATGTGATTAGTATAGACATATACTTTGGTACAAATCAGTATATTTTCATTAAATCCTTGAAATACATTTTGTGACTTTTATGTAAAAAAAGAATTCACACAATACGTTGTGTAAAATAAACTATTAGTATACGAACAATGTAAGCTTACTAAACAAGAATACAGTAGTCACTTATCAATTATATTATCATCTAAACTATAAATGCATAAGTTTTAATAGTGTCATATCTTGTTACCTATATCACAGTAAAAATGTGAAAACCATTCATAAGCAATCTGAGGAGCAACGCGACAGCTTTCGACAACTGTCGAAAACTCTTTAAATATACCAAGTGAAGGTAATATTTTATGTAAACAAATGATTTTCAAAAATTAATGCTTCACTTTGGTAAAGTTTAACAATTTACCTACTCTCACCAAAAAGATTTTTAACTAATGGTGTTCACAATTTTACGGCAACATGGTATAGTTAGAGAAATCTCAAAAATAATAAATTTGCAACCTTGATGAAAATATTTTCATAGCGTGCTTGTTACATTTATGACAGAACTAAGCAATAAAATCGCTATGATATTATACTGTCAAGAATATAATACCCCTACGTTTAATGTTTAATAAAGATATAAAATTTAGTTAGTTTTCACCATTTTCGTTTCCAAAAAAACATATGAAACCATTGGTTGTCCAAATTAATATAATATGTGACAAATTTAGTAAAACAATTTCATAATGTACGACGATATGCTAAAAAATTTGCTTAATAGCGGCCCATGAGGACAGCGGTGTTAAGTGTTCTGAAACTATTAAAAGTAAAACTCGTACTAGAAGCTACAGAGGTATTAAACACTATTTTTACGCTAATATTTCAAACAACAGTCATTATAAGGTATTGGCACTGATCTATATTTATAACAGATCACTAACTTTCATTTTTTTTTCCATAAATATAACACGACATCATGCTTATCAATAATAGTTTTAACTGTATACCTAAAGTAGCGTATAAACATCACGTCATCAATAAATGCTTAAATCGACGAAAGCCATAACACACAACGAGCACATTCATACATCAAAAACAAACTATCACAAGTAAGAGAAAATATCTAAATACTAAACAGGAAGACCTCGCAAACTATAGCGACCACCAAGCGAAAAACATGCAACAATACACACGCGTGGGTAACAAACGAAAATGATCTTTACATGCAGGGCGTAGGATATATATTGCAACCACGGCAACGTCTGGAAGCGCTCGCGATTTCAATTGCATCGTCAATATAAATAGGATACAGTATGAAATCACACGCACACACACACAATCACGACGCGGCAGACTCGCTACGTAATTACAGCCTACATATTATACTAGGTGCACGGATACAGGGCAGTAAATAAGGCGGGCCTACTAAAACAAAGCGAAAACACAACAAACCAAACGGATAAGTGCATCACGTCAATAATAGAAAAACGTAAAACGTATCTACGTATTCATATTATTTTTCGTTTCTTTTTTTTAATATAATTATAGGTAATATTATATACTTTTTTTTTTCGTGTATCTCTAAAAAATGTTATCTATTTTACAGATTACTAGATGACTTTCGAGTTCCGGAACGCTCCCACGCGCGAAAGCCTTCGCCCGTTTGAGTATTCCGACGCTCGACGCACCGCGGTGGCGGCACGTCATTATACTATTTAAATAACAGGATCAGCTGACATGAATTACGCACTTTCAGCAAAGAAAAATATGTCAAAACACTACTAACATTTTTTTCGACTTGCGACTAGTGAAATCAACTCTACTTGACCATTTATCGATTAGTTGTTTTTTTAAGTTTCGCTCGAAAAACCCTTTCGATCAGTTCGTCCTCGAATACACTATGTTTTAGTATCACACCCCTATGTTCAAGATACCTTGATATTTATTTACGGGACCCACACTAGCTGTTCGACTTTCTCATATCATATATCCAGTATATGATATGGAGAGTTTGTGAAAAATGTTGAAATCGATTTTAAAATGTATCGTTACACATCAGTCCCGACATCTTCTACAAAAATCACCTTAATTAGCCAATTTCATAAATTAAAAATTTAATTTTCATTTCCATGTTCGATGATTTAGTATTCTTTAGAGAATACATACTTAATACCAACATGATATGTTTACACCTAATGTTTCATATATATAGAGACGTGATATTTTAGCAACAAATAGATAAAAGTAATATCTTATTTATAAACATATACATAAATGTTTTACATTAATTATATTATTAATTATTATTAATCCACTAAAGGCTTGATAAAATAACCCATACCTATTACACATATTATGTATAAAACATTTAATTAATTATAAATACTGTAATATAGTAAAAAGTACAAATAAGGAACAGACATCTCAACCCATTATAATTATCACAGATAACATATTATAGAACATCACGCCTCTATGAGTGGATCCAGACTCAATTACTTTTAGTGTGCAAAAGTATATAATTTAAATAAATTAGGTCGCCTGGGCTTTGAACTAAATCTGCTAGACTACTTCTACAGCCCATGTAATGATGACCTTATGATGAATAAAAATGTTGAATTTAAATTTGAGTTCACACGTTTTACAATTTCATATAACTTTTATAAAATTTTCTTTATTTTGCTTCTAAACATCTGTGAACGTAATAAAATTTCTGCATAACGTTTACGTACGGAACGTACATTAGTGGTTATAAACGTAACAGTTGCGTAAGTTCCGAGTCTGGAGCCACCATAACTAAGTATATAGGTAAAATGTAACAAGTATGTAACACGGAGTATGCAGTTCAGTAATCATTGTATTGTTGTTGTTTTTGTTGTGTGGTTGTGTGTTGTCAATGGTATCTAGAGTTGACATACTGTGATGTGTCACATCGCGCGCTCTGGGGGCTATTCCTCGCCGCCGGCGTCCTCACTGATTGTCTCGCCCGCTTTCTCTTGGGAAATGTTTTGACCTGCAAATATTATTATTATATATACTAGTTGCCCGTACTAGCTTCGCAAGCCCACTATTTTCCGGCTACACAATATAGATAAAATAATTTAGTAGAAAATGAATGAATGAAAATATGATAGTTATAAATACATTAAATTAAATTATAATAGTAACGAGTCCTAATTCTGCACCCAACTTACCCTTTTTCGCTGATGAAAGTATGCACTTCTTGCAGCTTATGAAGAAAAAGGAGACACGTTAGAATTAGGCGTTGAAGGCATCAGATCCATCGTCTTGCACACCCACCCGGCTATGTCCACCTTTTCCGCGTCAGCTTTGCGTATCCACTCGTGATTCTGAAATTATGGAGTCAGCAAGTATGATGAAATTGGACTAATGACACTCCATTCATGATTATTTTCATAAACACAAGAATAATACGTGTATACCCTTAGGGTCATTTCACACCGGGAAAGCAGCAGCGCGGCGAGCACTTTTATTATTATGAAGTTATTTAAAACTTTAACCAAAATCGCTTGTGAAGCTCTAAAACAGCGTGCGGCCGCGCGCTTCCGCTCCCCACACCCCCGCCGCAACAGTGACCGGCGTGAGCGCACCAGGTTTCTGTATTCTAAACTGGTTAGAGGATACCTTACACATAGTGTCGGGAAGCTGCGCGTGATGCCAGCGCCCGCCAGCGTCTCCCGGCGTCCCCCGGCGGCGACACGAGGCCGCGCGCTTCCGCTCCCCTCACCCCACCGCAACAGTGACCAGCGTGAGCGCACCAGTTCTCTGTATTCTAAACTGGTTAGAGGATACCTTACACATAGTGTCGGGAAGCTGCGCGTGATGCCAGCGCCCGCCAGCGTCTCCCGGCGTCCCCCGGCGGCGACACGAGGCCGCGCGCTTCCGCTCCCCTCACCCCACCGCAACAGTGACCAGCGTGAGCGCACCAGTTCTCTGTATTCTAAACTGGTTAGACGATACCTTACACATAGTGTCGGGAAGCTGCGCGCTGATGCCAGCGCCCGCAAGCGTCCCCCGGCGACGACACGAGGGCGCGCGCTTCCGCTTTCCTCACCCCGCCGCAACAGCGACTGGCGTGAGCGCACCAGTTCTCTGTATTCTAAAGTGGTTAGAGGAGACCATACGCGTAGTGTCTGTAGTCGCGCGCGGCCGCCAACTGCTGCCAGCGCCCCCCGAAGGCGATGCGAACTTCCCGCGGCCGGCTCAGCCAGCCTCCTCGTACACTGTCGGTCGCAGACGGCCGCTGCCATCCACTACCATTCCGGTACGAATCGGCCCTTAATGCCCTTAACCTAACCCGGAACGTTATACTCATAGTCTTGAGCGATTTATGTAAAACAAAAAAATATACCATAAGCGTCTTAAGGTCAGCCCTCTCATCAGGGTTTTTCTTTAAGCAGCGATCAACGAAATCTTTGAAGTCGTCAGAGAATATCCCAGCAGGAAGCTTCGGTGGCGGTTCGTTCACAATGTAGTCGAGGAGCTCGAATATCGCCATCGGTCGAGGGGAGTTCGGTGCCTGTTGCCAAAAACATGTTTTATATTAGATCATTGCCTTATCTTCTCAGCATGTGAACTGGCCAAGAGTACCATCTAGTATAAAGTTTGCCTATATAAAGATGCTAGTATCCTATTTAATATTATAAACGCGAAAGTTTGTAAGTATGGATGGATGGATGTTTGTTATTCTTTCACGTAAAAACTTCTGAATGGATTTTAATGAAACTTTACAATAATATAGATTATACATGAGAATAACACATAGGTTATAAACATATTGTAGGAATTGCTCGAAATAGTAATCTTGCGCAGACGAAGTCGCGGGCACCAACTAGTACTATACAAGGATACACTATAGGATTGGAATCTCATACTAATATACATCCATAGTCTGTCTCAAATTATAAATTTTGAAAAAAACTCACCTGTCCAGGCGAATGGTCTTCATTCTGACCGCCAAAAATACCGGCCAACGTTTTAGCATCGGGTGGTGGAATGGGATACATTCCTATCGCCATCTCAACCAACGACAACCCGAGCGACCAAATATCAGACTGCACAGAGTAGTGAGTGCCTTGCAGACGTTCCGGCTGAAATGAAAAATATGTGTCTCATCAGATGGCGTCGATGACAATGTCGTCAATGAACGATGAACTCTATCAAAGGGAGTGTTAGGGTCACTTCACACCGGGAGAGCAGCGGTGCGGCGAGCACTTTTACTATGAAATGATTTAAAACTGTACAGCAGTCTATATAGAGACCAAAATCGCTTGAGAAGCTCGAAGTCCACGGCGACGCGAGGCCGCCCGCTCCCTTCGCCCCGCTCGCTTTGATCCTGTCTGTCGCTGACGGCCGCTGCCGGCCTTTGCCATTCCGGTATGAATCGGCCCTAAGTGTAAGAACGCTGACAATATCACTTGTCAGCACATAGGTTCATCTAAATATATAGTTTAGTTAATATGTAAGCATAACAATTTAGTATAAATTGCATGTTACTCTAAATTATTAAGTAATTAATTTCGTTGTTATTAACTTAATTTGTGCATAGCACCGCGGGTACTGTATGAATGACTGCTTGTTCAACATTTCATGCACTCTTCCATACTTAACAGAGTATGTAAATGGACATTTCCACTACATGCAGGCATACATGCATGAATATGCAGGTCAGAAAGTATATAAACAAATACTTACAGACATGTAACTCCTAGTACCCACAAAGGAGTTGGCCATTGAATCGATTAGTTGGCCTGAAACTCCAAAGTCGCAAATCTTAATTTCTCCATTGGAGTTCACTAGAATATTCGATGGTTTCACGTCACGGTGCATGATCGCGTGTTTGTCCCGTAAATAGCTAAGACCCTTTAGCACTGCTGAAGTGATTGTACCTGACAAAGACATTTTATTCACTATAATATAAAAAAATTGTGCAGAGGCTAATTCTGTAAAAAAAATTAAACCTTGAAACTTCCTAAAAAACAATTGATATAATATGTATATTAGTATTAGAGAACCTACCGGAAACCAACATCTAATATTGATATCACGAAGTTGGCCAGTATAATAACATATTGCAAGATGACAGTGCGAGCATGTTTCGCTATGTATCCATTATTTATATGCGTAACTGAAGTACTGAAGCAATTACAGTGGCATATAACAATTAAAACCTTATACCCCTATCGTAGGGCATAGGCTACAGGTAGAACAATTTATGATACAAAATAATAGGTGGAAGCAGAAGTGATAACAAATTTCTAATACATACCTAAAATTGATTCAGGAATCCTCCCAGCCTTCTTCAAGATAAGATCCAGGGATCCACCGTCCATGTACTCCATACAAATGGATATTTCACCATCACTGTAGAAGGCACCGTAGAACCCCACAATGTGGGCGAAGTTACACTCGTGGAGAACCTTCAACTCCCTAATGATCTGTTTCTTGATAGCCGGCTTCACTTCCAAATGGATAAGCTTTCTTGCCATTATAAGACCGGTGGACTTGTGACGAACCTTCATAACTACGCCGCCGTTGCCTTGACCTTGAAGGAGTTAAGTTACATTGAGAAATTAAGAAGAAATTTGCTATTACTGCCGGCAGCGCTATTATAGTGTACGCGCAAGTGCTAGCCACCACTAGAGGTATAAAAACTATGTGGTACATAGTTTCAAGAAGAAAATCACTACATAGTATAAAACAAAGTCGCTTTCTCTGTCCCTATGTATGCTTAAATCTTTAAAACTACGCAACGGATTTTGATGTGGTTTTTTTTAATCGATAGAGTGATTGAAGAGGAAGGTTTATATGTATAAAGTTATAAACGTTCATAGTTTTTCTGTAGTGTATTTAGTATCAGCATTGCACCCGTGCAAAGCTGGGGCGGGTCGCTAGTAATTTTATAATTTCAATTTCTAATACTATCACAATGACATGGTTTTATACATTACATGCCTTGTTAAAGTTAGTCTAACATTTTGTGGTTGGCTATGACATGGTTTCCTATATCACATGCTTTGTCAAATTTAGTCAGACATGGTTGAATGAATTTTGTGGTAACTTTAGTGAAGTTTTTACTTGTCCACAACAGGTTTTAATTGCACTTATCTTTCCAATTTCCATGTAAACAAAATTTCATGTTAAGGTGCAATGCAAATGTAAATGAATTAAATACACTTATCAAAAGATAAAACTAGTTTATTGGAGTGCTAATTTAATTTGTTGTGTTTCAATTCTTTACAAAATATAAAATGTATACTATGTAAAGAATTTAAACACAGTCGTGTCTGCTGTCTATTCCCTTAGATCTTTTAAAATACTAAACAGATTTCAATTTAGTTTTCAGCAATAGATTTCAAGTGATTCAAGACGAAGGTTTATGTGTATATTTTACGGATTTTGAGGTGGTATGAAGTTCATGGGGTCATCCATGGGGGGGGGGGGTTGCTTAATGTTACAGGACAGAATACTTTTAGAGCCTGTAGCTGATCTAATAGATTTCTCTTATTTTATATATTACACAATATTCACAGCCCTTAAAAACAATAGTAGATATCACTTATGAACTAACTTACATCCATTAAGGGCTTTACATTTTTTTATTTTAATTTATGAGAACACTAAGTAAACTAAGTGGGTAGAACATCAATATATTGTGTAATTAAACTAATGTGTATAGAAATGTGAAAACTTACCCAATTCACCAAGTTTCTCAAAGTCATCATCACTGAGCTCTCCAATCTTCTCCTTCTGGCATAGGAATACTTCTATTCTCCGCCTCTGCGTGTCATCCATCTCAATCTGTTCCAGCCTCTCCGTGAGGGCTTCTATACTTGTCTTTGACTTCCCAGCTAAGCCCTGCCGCCTGATAAATAATGTAATATGTAAATGCACTCTGTAACAACTTGTAGATTTGTCATCTTATATACCTTATAATAATACCTTATAATAATACCTTATTATTAATATCTTATATACCTTATAATTTGAGTTACTGTAATGGCATGCAACAACTTACCTTAACTATGTGTTGAGATTAAATGTCATTAGCTGCAATAACGAAAGAATATATACTACACTAGTTGACCCAGCGAACTTCGTACCGCCTAAGAACCAGTAAATGTTGTGTTAACTTATTAGCTTCAAGGTTCGATGGATGTCTTGATGT
>DWAV01000683.1:0-17495 GCA_018231305.1 Noctuana lactifera
GAACTGCATACCATACACGATAGGTAATTATTTTGATGTACGCTTGCGATGTTATCTCTCTAGTAATAACTCTTTGACCGTCGCACACTTTGCAAGTACATATATAAATACCTCATAATAATATATTATTATCTATATTAAAAATAATTAACTTTTTATTGCAATTACGTTCGTTTCGGTAACTCGTTTTTACACGGACAACTTTTTTTGACGTGATTAAACTATTTAATTGAAGATTTAACAATTTAATGACTCTCCGAACCCACTATTAATTTATATTATAAACCATATCCTGTAAAATGACATACAATAAAAAGCCAATATCAAAAAATCGACACTTATATCAGCAGGGCAGAAGTTTAAATGATGTATTTACATTTCTGGGTGTTTATGATATTGTTTTTGTGTGTCAATGGCACCCACGCCACGAAACAGGGAATCCTAAATGTGTTATGGGGCTAGGCGTGTGAAGTATTATTTATTTTATACAAAATACTGTTCGCATTTTTAAATTTAGTTAGTACATCCATATAATGTGACATAAATTTTACAAGTAAAACAAAGTTTATAGCCAATAATATGTGACCACCAATGCCATATAAATATACTGGCATAGGTATACCTACCTATACTATGAAAATAATGCATGGGCAGTTGTTTAGTCAGCTAAATCTATGTCATCGCGACCTCGGTATTGTTGAACATGAATTTTATGTCTATTTAGAGGCAATAATGTTTGTTTGATGTCTTGTTTGATTCGCTGCACGTTCGGTCCTACTACGAAATAACTATTATAACCAAGGCTAGTGAGTTAGTCTTTGCCATCAATTTAATAATACTATAATTTGAAAGCAATAGGCGAAGTTTTTGTTTGGAAAGTGACTAAATGAAACGATATTATACGTAAAATCTGTAGACATACCCACTTAGTTGCCATATTTAGTCAGGATCGTATTCAGGCCATTTTGTATCACATACATTTTTTCATTCGATAAGATAAAACCCTAGTAAAAAGAAATCCCTTTAGACGTTAAGTGTGTTAACGCGATGTACGGGGTCATATTGGGCAATAGCGAGTATTATCGAGTTCTTATCAACATACGGGAGGCCATGCATGTGTGATATGTGGGAATAGGCGATTAAAATAACACAGCCAGTTACTTTCAATGCTGTGAGACTGTCCTGTATTTTGAAATCATAATGAAGTTACGTATGAATAAAGATATACTATTCGTCAAAAATAGTACTTAATAGTTATTTTAACTGTATATATACTATTGAGTACTAACCGAGTACGTTTGCGTTTTTTACCCCAATTTTTTAGTTCAGTTTATTAGCCTTAAACAAAAACATAGTACCTACCTAGTGCCCTGCTGAACAGTGTGATTTGGTTAAGGGTACACAAGGTATAGGGTAAAGCAAATAAAGCATTTGTAACCTACTTATCTATTCAAAACTAAATGTAAGATTAATATAGGTATCAAATGCTATGAATTAAAGTAGGTAGGTAGGTACCTTACCTACCTTCTTATGCAATATGATACCTACTTTATGCAGTATAAGTTTGCTCAAAGCCGTAGTAAATCTCATCAAAATGCAGGTGTGTTGTAGGTAGAAAATCCACGCTCGCATAGGTTTTAGCATGAAAAAGCGATGTCCCGCATCGTGAATATAACAGTTGGCAGCCTTAGTGCGGCGCGTATCGGTCGCATTCCACACTATTATGCTCGAGATTCTTGCCCCATGCCCGCCGATATCGCGGTACTTCGTAGCGGCGAATTTTTTGCGAAGCGCGTTCGCAAATCAAACCGGTAGGTACTTATACGTACTTATTACTCTATGCCGTTGCAATGTTGATGAGCGATTCTCGCACTTAATTACCTACGTACGGAACTCGTTGAGAAAATATTTGGACGTTTTTACGTTCATTGACTTTGGCTGAAATGAGTTGTGCATTTTGTATTACCTACCAAGTAACTACACATACAAAATAAATAGTAATAAAAAGATTAGTGTAATGAGGTGAACTGAAATTAATAATTATTGTTAGGATGATATTATATACAAGTCCACGATAGGATTTATTCTAAATCCCTATTCTAAACAATAACAACAAGTAGGTACATAATAAGTAAAAAAAAACTTAAAACAATACTTACAATGTTTTCCCACGGAGCCCCTATTTGCGATTGTAGTGTTTATAACGTTTCACCATATGACGATAAACTTATTAACTAACACGATGAAAAGAAAACTATGCTAAATAAATAATTCACGACAGTAAGTTGTATGCGAAAACTTCATAACAGGGTTACAAAACCGGCGAAGAACGAAAATCAATAAGAAACGATTCGCAAAAACTCCGCAAGTTAGCAAGCTAACGTCGCCGAACACGTCTTGTCAGAAATTCCTGCGTCGTAGAATAATAACCTGAGAACTACCGTTCAGTATCCATTGTCCGTCAAATGCACTGTTGTATTATTTTGTTGTTATTTCATAAAATCCAACTATCGCGCCACGACTCTGTTGACGAAATAGTCGCGTTTGACATTTGAGCCGAGCCCACTGCGATTGGAATCCGCGGAATGTCAAATATTTTCAGTGCTGCCATCTGTGTGAAGGAATCTCAATTATTATGAAGGCGGCATACTGGATCATTATGATAACGTTCAGTAAATAATTAAACATCGAAACGAAGTTTTATTCGATAATTAAATATTTTTGTGCATCAAAATTTTCTATCGTGTTCGTTGAACGTAATATTAAGGTAAATCGCGTAGGAACAATATGAAAGTGAGGCGTGCGCTTGCGAGCGTTGGAATGCGCCCAAGTTAGTGCCGCCGTCGAGAGACTCCACTGGCGCAGGCGTGATGGTAGGCCGCGTCTGCCACAGGGTTATCGACATGGCATGCAGTGGAAGCGAAAAGTAGGGTCGCCACTCAACCACAGTAAAGTAACACTCGGTTCGGTAATGTTGGTACGTAGTAAAGTTTAACGCACCAAGCCAAGCATTCAACTCTTGTATTGAAATATCATGATGTACCTACCTATTTGTAATAATATAGATAGTTACCTATCATTTTATTGTAAGTATTGCGTAGGTACCTATCTATGTATCTACCTATCTACCTAACTACTTAATATTCGTTTATAAATACAGATGAATAATTTGATACTTATTAGGTATCATTATCTTCATGAAGGCTCAATGTGAAGTTTTATTCTTCATAATAGGTAGGTATGGTACGAACCTCATTCATTTATTTATTTAGTGATTAAAATTTAACTGTGACTGCTAGCTGCTTGTGCACTAACCATAACGTAACAGACCCAACTTGTTTTGGTTCGTTAATTTAGTTAAAAACTTTTTCATATTCTAAATTAACTGTGCGCTGCACTTTTCTTCAAATTCCAATTAGGTAGGTACTTCGTTCATTTCATAGCGTTCGTATGATCGTATCAAGGAGTATGGAGAGAAGCAAATTTGTTTGTAGGAATGTTAAAATGACGTCAGAGTATAGCGCCATCTACAGAGATATTCTGGAATTTATTCGTAGCATTCAATCGTTTAATAGTTCTATGAATCCGCGCAAGATGACGCATTTTTCGATTACAATTTAAAAAAAAATAATTTAAATATAACGTTATCAAAAATTATTGAAAATTAAAATTTAAAACAGACTACAAACCAAAAAGTACCTACTAATTTAATTTGTACCAGACCACACTTGTTCACTCTCTCTCTCTCTCTCACACACACACAACGAGTGCGCATGTTGGCCGGGTTATGTGAGTGATCGACCTTTTAAATCGACATTGTCCTAAAATGTTGAGTTCTCTAAAATTTATAGTTTTGCAATAACAAACTAATCACTTAAGTAGTTATTTCAACATTTTCTATGATTTATATACCTACCTACAACATAAAAAGAAAAGTAAAAAATAATTCGCTTAGGTACCTACCTACCTCATGTAGGGTTGCCGTAGTTAGTATAGGTAGGTATTTTCGAAATGAAACTATTGAGTTAAAGACACAATATTTATTTTGCTAATACAACAAATACTTATTATTTTTTAAACATTGGAAATAAATCAACGCAATTTTAACGAAGGGGATTAAGCAATAATTTATTAACAAATCAATAATATTTCTTTTCGGTCTAAATCTAAGATCAGTGACACTTACATACTAAAATACATTTTTAACAATTGTATTTATTAGTGCTAGGTACCTAATATAATTGTTTGCACAATTTTCTGTATATTCCAAAGTCCAAAGTTGGCTGGTATCAAGATTTTATATAAAGCTTAAACAAATAAGATGTAGCTACTATATTTCAAAAAATATAAAAGAATACACTTTAATAGTATAGTCATGATTATACAAACGAGCCCAAACTCAATGGATTTTTGCCGTTTAAACAAAATATAGTTCCACCTTCCGAAGTCCTAAGACATCATTTACAAAAACCTATGTCAAGACGATTCGAACGAGTCTAAACGTACCTATTTAAAAGCATTCAAAATCATAGTAGGTATCTCTGTTTATCGCTGTGTTTAACTTAAGTGGCTAATGGAATGAAGCATAGTGTGTAAAAATGATTAAAATCAAGCCCTACTTGTATGTTAATAAAACTCTAGCATTCTTAATGCAAATGCAACATAGGTGGGTAGGTACATACGTAATTACAGTGATTATATAATAATAATATTTATCTTACAATAACGTATTCATTAATGAAATATTCACGTAGGTTTATAGTATTTATAGGTTATAGCTAAGCTTTGGTACCTATGTCAGTTTTGTTAGGTACCTACCTACATCCTAAATATTTGAAATTAAACCAAGTTTAATTGTTAAGCTTGCTGCAATCGCATTGTTTAAATGTGGTGCTAATCGGTCCTTTTTGTATTTATTATTTTTTTGTGTTCTGTGAATTCTTAGTTTAAATTATTTTGTTTTCCGTCTTTTGTTTTTTTTCACTACACAATTACATCTTCGTACGTACATTATACTGAACAGCCGCTATCACATTATATCGTATTGGTATTATGTATTCAACTTGGTTTAAATATGTATCTAGTAATAACTTGCGTTTCGAAAACGACCGACTTCAAAATTGTCGTGCACATACTTAGGTAATACCTACTTTGCAAATGTAAGATTTATATGGTTTTCTCAAGGATGCTATTGTCAGAATCCGTTCATCAAGACGAAAGTTATGAGATAGATAACAAACAAGAAAAAATTCAGTCCAATTCTCCTTTTTTGAAGTCGGTTAAAAGCGATAGGTAGGTAAACATCTGTGTAGCTAGGTTCGTGATTTTATTACTTATTAATTGTACAGTGCACATATTTTATATTAGGTAGGTACTTTGGTACTGTCGGCAAAATTATGGTCTTAAAGTACCCTTTCTTATTAATTAATAGACTCTTACACACGTTTAAATAAGTCTTACCTAACATTTAAATATTTTTATATATGAGTACCTACATTTCATAGTACTTACTATGCTACAAGTATCGTAACGATTTACGATACGATAAATTTGATTATTTTATAGTTATACAAATAGGTATGTATTTATATATTCATAATAACAATAACTATACTTAAAACTTCAAGGGGACGGTTTTAACATGTTAAATAAAATATGGTTATAATTTTAGAAAGGGGACAAGCGGGACGACAATAGGATATTCTAATATTTTGTTAATGCCGCAGTTATGAAAATATATTCAGTTTTAAATATTATGTACTTACATAGTGATATTAATTTCTACTGTGTTGGTAAGTATGTAATAGTAACTATACATCTAACTACAATTTTATTTAGTATAATTTAGATTAAAAACAGAAAACATATACCCGATTAAGTTTAAGCATATTAAAAAAGGACAAAATGAAAAACGATTCAATTTTTCAATCGACTTTTTAGGTAGAACATAATGCTATCAAAACAACGGACGCAATTAATAATGTGTTAACAGATTAAGATTAATTTTAAAGTTGGTATCTATTCATCAACCTCCAAATACACGTCCCAATAACTTGACAATCCTACTCGTATAATTCCTAGTCAATCTCTGTGATATATGAGTGCAAAACGTATACATTATTCAATTTCGACCGTAAACTTAAGTTTTGTAATAGTAAAATTTTAGTACTAAGTATATTCTACATTTCTAGATACTTCTGCTATATACTACCTACCTATAGGTAATATAAATACTCAAGAATCTAAACTAAGTGTCATTGTCTGTTAAGTATCGGTTTTTCCTTTCCCGTGTTCTGAGCTTCCTGCACTATAAATATTCGCATTAAATAGTAAGTATGTCATATATAACACTGAAAGACTGAAAGCATGTAGGTACCTATGTATATGTATTATTAATTTTATTTTGACCTGTATAAAACCAAACTCATGATCAAAGACAACTCATGTATCATTGGTCAAGGTATGTGTCACATGACCACTGGCTGGCGTAAACAGAATGGAATGGCATTATGCATTTTTTAATATGCCGAGCGTATTTTCGATCCGCTGGTCGCACTGATCGTTTATGTTCCGTTGTCACTCTGTCAGTATACACTCTGGCAGTATGTCTAATATTTCGACAATTTAGTATATACAACTATTGTTTACAAATAAAACATGTTACTAATTGCAACAAATATTTTGTATATAATATATGTGCCTACTTATCTACCTAATTTTTAGGTAAATACGAGCACGTGATAGGTACCTTATACATATTAAATTAATGTAGCTAGCTACTCGATTTATAATATAATAATAAAGAAAAATAAAAAATCTCTATATACTTCTAATATTCATCATAAGATTGCGTTCAACATCAAATTACAATTATATATGTACTTACATAATATTATGCCTTAGTATATATAATTCCGACGCGCATAAATAATATAAATGTCTTTGCATAACTTACTTTAACTTATCAGTTTGCAATATAATTTTTAATGCATCATAATATTGTGTGCCAAATACTTAATTCGATATACTGACGTTACAAAAGTTAAGGCAAAACGATAGCCATTAATAAAAGAATAAAAGTATTGTAGGAATTATGAGCATGAAGTTTCCTTTAACAGATAATTAATTTTAAATTAAAATTTCCGAGAGTAAACGAAAATAAGCGTGAATATATTGATAAATAAAAATAACTTGTACTATATAAGTACAAGTTTTTTTACAAGTGGCTTGTTACAATATATATTTTTCTGAATATATTATGTTTAAGTAGGTCTGCATATATTATTTGGCAAGTCTTATTTTTTTTAAATATATTTTTAGAATGAATACTCATTTAATTGCAATGTATAAGATAAAATTAATTTAATTTAATAGTACAGTTGTTTGTTACCTTAACACCGGAGGTAGTATAGGAAATTCCAACTACATACACGCATTCGCTCGCTCCATAAATTCAGTCGAATAAATTCGTGAAATATATCAAAAGACATTTTTTAACGCTTTTAATAAAACTTCTCTAATTTACCATTCCAATTCCATTCATATCAATTAGAGACTCTACATACCCTGTTGTTAAAATACCTCCGGTGTTTGGGCCCCTTTCTCTTGCTTTAATTCATCAAAATGACGGAGAAACGGTTTACAATATTTTAATTGATTTTATTTATTTAAATATTAATAAATGCTTACTTTATTTACTTCTAACAACAATGTATCGTATCGTGCACTTACGACGTATATGATGATACGATTATGACGACGTTTTTGTCAATACATTATGTTATATCCGTACCTAACTCCTAACAGTTATTGTATAAATAATACGGTAGGTACTTACATAATATCTTATACCTACTTATATTAACAACACAAATTTTAGTCAAAAAAAATTATTGGATTTAATCCAGCTTTAAGAAACGTATTTTAGAACTTTTCCACTTACAATCCAAAAAATGCAAACCAATTCCATTTCACTAATTGTTTCTAAATGAATAAAAACCCGCTGAAAAAGTGGAACAGGTTTATACAATATACCTATATATAATGGTATAATTTTATAAATACTTATACTGACACATTACGATAAACTTTACATTCATAACTTCATTCGTGCGTTTATGTTTCGGTGTTGTACCTATAACTAGGGTTTAAAATTCTAACGTTCTTTCCACTATGACTAATTCTGTGATATCTTTATTATATCGTGATTTATTCCGGCAACTCCCTTTCGCAATATGATATAGCTTTTTTGTTATCATATATCATCATTAAACATGTAAAATAATTTTTGTCATTAATATGGAACAGCTAAGAAAGCCACCCAAATAATGTCACCAGAATAATTCTAAGCTTTAGTTATTGACATCGACAGAAGAGCTTGTAAATTTTAACTGACTGATTTAGGACTTTATCAATAGACTTAATAGATGACGAAATATTAACGCCATAAATAAGAATATAATGAAACATTAACAGCTTCCGCACCAATACGTACCTATAACCAATACGTAGGTGATCTGCTACGATACGTTAAGAAACTGTTATCAATAAAATGATACCTATACCTAATCATCCGCGTACACGCTATATCTAAGCTAGGGATGGTTTAGTACAGCTAGGTACTCAAAATGCATAGGTGCGATAGCAAGGGATAAAAAACTGTCACTAACATATATATCAAGTATATATCTTTACTTCTTCAGTATCGTATGCACACTATGCACCTGCAAACACGGAGCTAGAGGAAAACATAATAATATGTCAAATGAATAACTTTGAAACAGTAAAATTATTGATATCGTCGCCGCATTCAAATACCTACTTACTACATTAGGGATGGAAGGTAGTGACACTGAGCACATATAGGTAAGTCCTCTAAAATAAAATATATTGATAGTGACCAAGCCGTTCTGAAATTAAAATGTTATTTACATTTACAATATTTATAAATTACTCCCTAAAGCTGCCAATTTGAATTTCAGAACTCCGCGTCCTTTACTTCATTTTAAGTAAGCAGTTTTAACACTGATAATTTATAATACAATTAATTATTTCATATAATAATATATTTTAATAATATTATAAGATTTTAAAATCATTGTAGTACAATATATTTAAAAAATGATATGTCGCGACAATATGTTTATTACTATTTTATAATTTATGCAACGATAAAATGCATATTAAATACAATATACATAATAAAGAAACCCTTATTATATGGAAGGATTGTTGATTTAAGATAAATAAATAGGCCATTTCCAAATTCACGGGACGTTATAGCATTTAGCAAATAAATAAAATACAAAATGCGATATAATAAATATTACCTACATCAATAAAAATTGTATACCAGTTTGTTTAAATTATATACAATACATAATTATTTATTTAGCAATAACATAGTTTCATGCGGCGTATGTTACGCTTTCTACTTCACAGCAACCTAATATTTTACGTTTAGTATTTCAAGATAATACTATGACATATTATCTATAATGACAGTGTCCAAATATGTCTGAAATTCCATATAATATTTATGCAAATAATAATTTTTAACTAAGCAATTTTAATCAAGAAACTGATGTTATTTAATTTGGACATTGTCAGTATCACACTACGCTGCAGTCCCTTACAAAAACATCTGTCTCACAAAATGGAGCGGGCGATTATCCGAAGATAAAGGTCTACGGGATTCGTACGAATCATCATCTTGGGTATAACCGGCACAGGGGGTCATTCTCAGAGGTCTCGTTGAGGATGAGGCTCCACATCTGTGACACTGGTTTCGTCTTACTCCTAGGGGTCTTCGCCACCACCATACCCCTTCAACTGATGCTTCATAGCTAGCCTTATCAGACCTTCTGGTATCGTACGTAGACCAGTTAGTCCATGACGAAGTATCACTGTCGCATGGAGTAACTGGAGCGCTTCTATTCGGCTTTGGATCATAAAACCTATTGCTTTCCTCTGATAGTGACCGGCGTCTCTGCAATTATACATAGATACGTGCTATTAAAATCATCTCTTCTTTTATTATATTGTTAAAAGATGGATGCTGATTCGTTATTGTTCCATCCTCAAATGTTACTCAAAAAATTTTACAGAGGTATCTGAGACACGTACTGAAATCAAAATATAAAAATATTGAATTTCGGGACTTAACCTGATGTATTATATGGTCAGATAAACGTGTCGGTGACATTTTATGAAACGAATTTAAGCGTAAAGACCCGTCTATTATTACATACTTGAATACCTACCCGCATTACGTTGAAGTTGGGCAATCTAAAGCGTCACACTTCCTGTAGGAACTTAACCGGACACACGCCTTGGCGGTTGTCTCCGGAGCGAATCATTACCATGCCATCTACTTCGTCACCAACTTGGATGACTATTTGATCACGAAGAAGCATCAAACCATTGTCTCCATCGGATACCTGAAATAACATTCCCTTTATTCACCAGACTAACACAGATCCATTTGTTGGTAAAATAACTTTAACACAGTATTAGTTTGTGAAACTGAAAATTATAATTTTTTTATTACGGAATTTCGGTTTCTCCTTCTCAAAGGTGACTCCTTTGCACAAAACGTCTCGTTACAGCTGATTCTTGCTGAACCTATTTATCACCGATCCTGAATTTTCCGTAAGACGGCATGCCTGAACCATAGACTGCCCGTACACAAATCCTGGTATCGTACACAAACAGTATGCTTCAAAGCGCGTAATTTTGATCTGCTATGAATAACGGACGAATCTACCGGCAAGCATATTATAGCTTCGGATCGCCAGTGCTCTAAAAGGGAGCACCTTTGGTGTCTAAACGAGTTTAACTCACCTGCAGATTATGAGTAACTTGAAGAGGACGTTCCCCGGCTTGGAGTTTGGTGCAATACTTGGACGGGAAGTAGCCAATTTTTCCAAGGCATTTGCCTTTCCACCAGTCAGGATCAGAAGTGTCAATGACGGTCACTTTATAGCCAGCTTTCAGGTCGAGCTCGTCGGCGTGACGAGACTTGAAGTTGTATAAAATCACGTAAAGATTCGTTGGCAGAAGGCGTTGATGCTTCTGAAATGAACGTTGTCACCCTGACTAATAAGTTCGATAAAAATGATAAAACTTAATAGTAGAAGTACCTACTAGAATACGTGAAGTGACATCTTTTACATAGGCAATTTGGCATAACGATAAACTATATATTATGTTGACTTAAATTATTCATAAAACCACAAAGATTAAAATAAATAGTCTTAAATTGATCACCTAAATTAAAACCACAAATCTACAAGATTTTAGATTTTGCATTCCTTTTTTCTTCTATATGGTAAAACAGTATGGAAAAGATGAATTGACCATTCTACGCAGCAACACTGTGCTGCAGTGACTATTTAACAGCGGTTGGCCAGTATGCTCTTATTTATTATAATTTAAGAGTAGAAGTTGGTGGATATGACCTCATTATTGATGGAATTATGTAACTATTCCATGTAAAATATTCGATAACTTACGTTTGTTTGCTTTACAGGCGAAGGACATGGACTTGCGCTGTTGGAAGACAGGCTTCGTTCAGGTTCATCGGGCAATTCAACGCTGCTCATACGGCCTCCCTTAGCACTTAGGAGTCTCCTGCTGTGTACCGGCGAAGATGGCGCTATACCACAATCAAATCAGTGAATGTCATTAATAAAGGACAGTTTGCAAAAAATTAACTATTTGAATAAAATAAACGATTTTAGGAATTATGATTAAGAAATTCATTTATCAATCATAGGTACTTATCATTTATCTACATAATAATGAAATGTTCATTATTTTAAATAAATAGTTTTTCAATGAAGACATTAAGACATGTTAAAGTTTTTAATTGTTCAAAAAACATAATTTATTTGTTTTGTGGTAAATTCATAACAAGTGAGCAAAAATGTTATTGATTTGCATTAGAATTGAATTAGATCAAGAAGAACTATGTCAAAAAATGATCAATGACCAGTATTTAATCATCATAACTAACAAATGGCATATTGTGCTCAATAGATAGTGACCCAAGTAGGTAATCGATTGCAAAAGTTGATTTTATGACGAACTGACCCACGGTTGTAAACAAAATCTTGTCGATTTTATATTGTTATTAAGATATCTAATAAAACTATATTTTAAATATCCAAAAAAATAGTAAACTTAACTGCATAATATGTAAGGTTTCGTTTATTAAATCAATATTCGTAATATTTGAAAAACTCATAAAGAGCAAATCTATTTGTCATTTGCTATATTTTACCTACTTGTGGTGCCAGTTGTGCCACTTGTCAGAGTTCTTCTTGTAAAAACCGGATTATTATAATACAACTAGAACATTTACTTGTAATACGATTACAACACTAAGTAGGTAGTTCGTGCGACATGCTAAGCCTGGTTGCTCGCTTGTAAGGTAAAACCGAACAAAAAATGATGTAAATTTTTTATTCCGCGAAATTAATATTTTTTCGTTAGTTGTCTAATTAGGTCATTGCCTTCAATTAGGTCATTAAATTAGTGTAATTAGGTCGCCAAAAGCATTAGTAAACGAATGATTATAGTAACCAATAAAACAAACAATACTATCAGAGTTACAAAAAAATTCATAATACATTTTTTGTTCTTTTTTTGTAAAAAATCCTTCAGAAGCATATAACACATAAATATTATTTTGTTAGTGCGTCAAGACAAGCAATGTAGAAACTATAAATCAATATCGTTGATGAATTTTTTACCTTGCTGAAGGTTATTGTCTAATCTCAAGGCCGGCATATTGTTGTCGAAAACAACCTGTTTGTTGATCAGATAATCTTTATCAATACGAAGAAGACTACAGCTTTTTTCGATATTAGAAATTGCTTATCTTGGCGTTAACACTATTAAAAAAAACGTACATGATTGAGTACAGTATTGAAACGTGTTACTATTTATTCTACTAGGCGCATATCTCATGCTAGTGGCTCTGCTGTTACCTAAAAAAGAGAACAGAATGAAATAAACGCATGCAAAACATAAACAATACAAAAACATTGTGACAGGGCGATAAGTGGAGAAAGTGAAATATACATAAAATGATTATGTATTACCTCGTGAAGAAATATTACTAGAAAGGTCAATTCAATTTGGAATCGGAAAAAGAAACAATAACATTAAACATCACAGGATTCACCAAAGGACGACGTCGAAAGCACACCACGTAAGGAGATTTACTAGACGGTAAAGCTTACACATCATCTGCTAGTAGGTACACAAAAGCTAAGCCAAGATTAAAGGGAACGTCGGTCGTGCCCACATTACAACGCCCGTAGACATAAAAATAAATGAACCAGAGTCCAAAAAACCCAAGATAGGACAAAAACTATCTATAATTAAACATCAAAATGAATCATAGTAATAGTGACAATATTAAAAAAATAAGTTTTGTATACTCTTCACACCAGTGTCATCATAAATTTGCCGATATTGTAAATCATTTTGTGTATGAGTGTTGAATAAAAATGTACAATACGGGATTAAAAATACTTGTGCAAGGAATATAAATGTGAGCGACGCTGCTGTGAAGATACACATCCAAAGAAAAATCACTTGGTGGAAGCGTAATCAAAATGGGTTAAAAGGAGGTGGTTGTTTGGACCCAGGCGTGAATGTTACTCGATGATCGTACAGAGGACGCGGCTGCCCTGCGCGGGCTGGTCTCGCTGCGGACGCCGCCTCAGCTCCCCACACTCCGGCGAATCCAGCGACAGGCTCTTCATCCTAAGGTTCAACTTTTGACGTCTCGGCGAGTGCGGCGCTACAACAGTCACTTGAAATCAACATCAGGCATCATACACTTACCAAATTCTGGTTAAATATGCCCCTAATTTTTGAATATCAGTGATCTCTGCGAAATTTTCAGTGAGAATGATTTTTATCATAATTAGGTATGTCTATTTGATTTATGTGTCGATGATGTTATTAATGTGTATGTCGAATTTCTATTGCAATCAAATTATGGTTTATCTATGTCTTTCTAAATAGTTATTTATAGGTACTTAGCTGATGTAATAACACTATGAATTGTTTTAAATATATACAAGTCTCAATGGTCACTAAAATCAAAAAGGGTGTTATAGTTAGACAAAAGACAGTTATCACAAAATTTATAATATTATAAGATAATTTAATAATTGAATAAGTAACGATTGTTATCAATATTAGTAAATTTTGAGAAAAATGCCTTGTTATTCTAATTTAAATTTTAAAATTAGACTATATACTAAAAGTGCGTAAGCATTGCAAATAAAAGTAACTAATTAATACTAGATACCAAAAAGTTAATAATAAAAAATAGAAAAGTATGCAGAAAAGGATTGTGATTGTAAAGGTAAGTGACTTAACCCTGGAAGGTACTACTACATAGTATAAGCTTTCCTTCAATAGAACCGATGCTGTATTTTGGTAACGAGTCTGGTTCGCTACAAAATTGACAAGAGTCTAATAAACAATCAAATTTATGCAGCTCTTTACCAATAACTTGGTTATACATGAATGATTTGCTTTAATGCAATGGTCATCAAAGCCACGAATCTCAACACGGTAATGTTCTACGGGGATTCGCTTAAAACGATTTTATTTTTAGTACCAGGTGAGGGACTGGTGCGGTCTGCATGTCTCAACATTTGGGCACTCTTCGAGTTCTTCATCGAACCTGTGTGGACAAAGTAAACAGGAACTAATCTATAATTGTTTCATTTATTAACTTTAATTTTATTTTACCGCGCAATATTATCTTGACTGTCAGAGACAAGAAATAAGATGTGAGAAAGGCATAGAAGAGAAAGTTAGTAAGCTTTGGAATCTAATAAGATTAATTTTTCTGCCCTTAACTTGCTCGGCGTGAAAACGATAATTTGAAAAAAGATAGTAAATTTTTGCTCAAGCCACTGTGGAGGAGTTAATACGAGTAGTTTAAGAAATCCGCGGGTGCAAATGAAAGGCGTACAGCAAATTCATTGGCAAGATGTATGCGGCCAAAGACAAACGCATGCGATTTTTAACACTCCGCCTCAGCATCAAGCCATGCACCACTTACATCCATCCAAACGCCCAAGGAGCAAAGGCGTTAAAATTAATCATAAAAGGTACAATATACCTAGTGCAACTTTTGGGAATTCAGAAACAAAGAAGTTTAATTCTGAATTTTATTGTAACAGTAACAATATACATATCACAGAACGCGGGGCGTTTCGGGGCAGTACTACTTGTAATTTTTATTAATGAAACGGCTGATAATAGAAGCCGAACGTGAGCTGAGTCAGTGCTCTAGTCGAGAGTGTCGAGACATCGATAATAACAACGTTTTCCCGTGAATTTATACAATTCTAATCATTTTTTCTTGCGAACGCTTGCCGTAGGCTTGAGAATCGAAGGCGGGGGATCTCCGTTTTCCTTAATGAAACATAAAGGCTGCCCGAAAGGTCGCGTCGTAGTCTCCTCCGATTCTGCAAAAGCAACGCGCGGACAAAACAAAATAAATAACATTAAAATCATATATACATAAATAAAACAAACATTAAAAAAAATAATAAGAAACTAAAGTAAAATAATAATGGTGTCGAAGTGGGCCATTTTAAAGGATCTGATCGTAAGTTTATTCATTCATTTCGTGGAGGGACAGGATTAAGCGTCTATAAATAATGAGTATTGGCCGAGCTTTATCTATGTATTCCTATATCTAAGCTAACACATCTATCGCTCTAAACAAAATAAAAGAAAATAAAAAGAAACAAAACACACAACGAAAACGAGGCACTGATAACCAGTACGAAGACGGGACAAACAAAGCTCAGAAACAGCTGTGAAACAGAGAGCAATGCTACGGCCGTGGACGCGTACTTTCCGGTAGAGAAATGGATCGGTGCTGCGGCGAGCCGCGGCGCGACTTCGAGCCCCACATGGACAAACTCTTGACGCCGGCGAAGAGCCGCCGCCGCACGCCGCCGTCGGGTCTCGCCGCGCCTACCGACAAGCACCGCTCAGTATCGGTCTCACCCCGCCCCCGCCCTGCGCCCGCGACTAACAAATGCGTGCAAAGTCGACACTACTGAAAACGAGTGATTTGAGTGAAGCTGCCGCTCGGCCGTCGCGCGGCGCTGCGGCGCGGGCGACGGTCGGCGGCCTACGCGACTCGAGCGGAGAAGCCAGCGAGCCGGGTGCAGCGGCAGACCTGAGCTGGAGGAGATTTGCTGGGGCGCCACAGCGAGTCCGGCGGTCGGCCGCGCCGGGGAGCGCGCGGCCGGGGGCTCCTCCGGCGCCGACACGCGGACTACGGGGCCCCCGCGCGAATCTCCTCCGCCCGGCTTCGCTATTTCGTTGGCCCGCTTCAGAACTTGGTAGGTCTGATCCACTTCCTCCTCTAAGCATCGAGCGAAACGTTAAATTCAATCGCGATCGCGATCACCAAATCAGGTATGAGACGCGATAAGTATTGATAGTTCAGGGTTTTGGTTTCTTTATAGTTAGTAATGATTCTGACAGTAAAACAAAACTGTTTTGGGTTTGTGGTAAAGACGAAATGTTAGTTCTGCCGAATGTCGGATTTCGGAAAGGTTCACGGGGATCACTCCTGAACTTAAAATACTGTACCCTCGTCATAGTAGCTATCGAAATCATCATCGAACTCGACAGATCCCTTGAAAGATATCCTTGTGAGTCTTTGTCCTGGCAGCCATCCGTCCTCTGTGCCTGAACAACGTGAATTTAGCTTCGATTGTGTACGTTTTTGCGTGTGTTGCGAATGTAGATTTTTGTGTTTTAGCAAGCTCGTTATCTTGGTGATGGTGATCATACTTAACCCTAAACTTATAATTAAGCGGGATGCTTAATATTAAATTTGTACAAACGTAATTTTTATATAATATTGTTTGAAATACGGATCATAAAATGTTTAGGTATTACGTAGCTGATGAACATATAAATAGATTGTCAGATGTTTTAGAAATTAATATATTTGTTTTCTTTGTAAAATACCTTCTTCACCATGCTGGAATAAATTGCAGTAAAAAATGTACCGATGTAGGTATATAACTTACCAAGAATTATAATATTGGTATTTATCAGCGTTAAACAGAAATACATAATTATTATTAGTAAAAAAAATCCGATTTAGTTCACGATATTCATTAAAACTAGCCATACACGTAATATAGGTACCTATAGCACAAACATCTACATTTAATAATGTAACATTTTAAATGGTAAATAGTAAAAAAATATTTTTCTAAATCTCACGAATATTTTCATAAATTACGGCTTTCACATATTTATTTCACAAACATACAACTCCTACATTATGTACCTAGCTATTAGTATAAAATATAAATACGAGTATTTAACGTAGGTACTTTATCGGGACGCAGTTACATATTAATAAAATAAAAATTACCAATTTAGTAACGTATAAAATCTGGTATATCAAATATGTAATCTCACAT
>DWAV01000684.1:0-17488 GCA_018231305.1 Noctuana lactifera
AGCAGTTTTTGCGTGAAAGAGTAACAAACAAACAAACAAACTTACAAACTTTCGCATTTATAATATTAGTAGGATTTCAGCCATTGAAGCAAAAATTTGTCAAAGATATTTTACAACCACTTCATATGAATCTTGTTTTTTTAATATTATCAACGGATATATTAATTTACACTAAAACCTAATCATAATAGTGCCACACAAATTGTATATATATAACTAGCTGTGCCACACAGTTTTATCCGCGTTAATAATAGTAACGTAATGCTATTAGCCTATAACCTTCCTCATGAATGTAGCTATCATATACAAAGAATTTTTCAAATTGGTCCAGTAGTTCCTGAGATTAGCACATTCAAACAAACAAGCAAACAAACAAACTCTTCAGCTTTATATATTAGTATAGATATAAAAAGCTACCTTGAACTGGTGCAGTAGTATACATTACAGTTGGTGTGTCTGAATTTATTATATTTGACTGTAGAATAACCGGTGAGAAATTGGCATCAGTAGTTTTTAAAATCAGAGGTGTCACATTCTTAGCATTATTGGGAAGTAACAATGGTTGATTTGGGTGCCGTGCTTTGTGTTGTTGACTTATATTTGTAACTCCATCAAGCTGTATGAGTGAGCCATCAGGCATTTGTTTCAAATTTCCTGTTGTCACATTTACATAGAGAGGACTAGGGACTACTTGCTGCACTATCATAGGTGTTGGCGCTGGCAGCCTGTTCGGCCCATGTTGTGTTACATCCGGCAGCGGAGAACCTTCGTTTGAATGGCGCAGTTTAAAACTTTCCTCCTTTCCATAAACACTATGTGATGGACTTGTTTTTATTTGCACATTTTGAGGTGCAACTTTTCTGTTCTGTGTATATTGGGACACCAATGGATTCCTGCTAGAGTTGTACTGTGGAGATATTTGAGGGGTTGATGATATATCAAGTTCAGATTTTGTATCGACACTAAGAAGTCCATTATCGCTTTCAACATAAGACAGTTCTTCTTCGAGTTTCTTCATAAAATCCCCATCACATCCACTTAGAAAATCTACGCAAAAGAAAGTATACCGTTATATTATGAAACATAGTATGTAATAGATCTTAAAAAGGGAAAAACAAACCTTCAATTTCAGCGATATCGTGCACATTAAAAACATCGTTATTTATAAACGGTTCCTCTGGTTCCATGGCTGATTACAATATTGGAAAGCTTACTTTTTTTAAAGTCATAAATTCACTAAACTGTAATGTGAATAATGTATTACATCAGTTATTAAATTTATCATAATAACTTTTTACTTGTTTACGATCTGCAACTTAGAATATAAATTTGACATTTGAAGTATTTTGACATAATCTGTACTAGCCAATCAGAAGGCTGAGCGGCAGTGGTGTGATACCTATTACGTCATTTTTACGTCCATTCATGAATGTGATCACAGACTTCATAGACACTTCCTAGAAGTACTACCAAAGAGTATAATAAATATTACTATATTAAGTACAAAGGTAAGTACTACATACGTAAAAGTGTTTAATTATAGCATTGACTTTTTACATTATATAAAAAAGTAGTCTAATTCTTTTCATTAATGGCAATACGCACAGCTACAATGATATTAAACTTTATTAGTTTAATGTAATTAAATTAAACGTAACTTGTTTTCCTGTGTCCACTTTGCTTGTTAGTAAGTTACATAAATTAGTGTTACCTGTCAAATAAAGGAGATATTTTGCAAGTTTAAGTATGATTGTCTAATTTGAAGAAATTGAACATAATTATTATGTTCTTCGATATAATACTAATTGCTACTCCTACTACCGCAAACATTTCAATCATGCAATCCAAATCTATCATTCTTCACCTACCACTTGTGATGTTACATTAAACTAGATTTATTACATTAGGACTAAGATGGTCGCCTCAATTAATATAAGATTTATATGTAGCTCTGGCGTCCCCACCTTTCTAAGTTCCGCAACCAAAACATAAGTAGCTACACGTTTGCTTCACTGGTATAACCTGTAGGGTGAAGGTGGAACCTTCCCAGGCAAACTGTACCTAAGTACAAGTTATTCTATACTTACTATATGAAACGTTGATTTACTTACCCTCACTTTTTTAAAACAGTTTAGTGTATATTTATTTTGTATATTATAGTCTTTATACTTATTATAATCTTTGGTTGTAGGTACCGAAATGTGTCCTAAAAATAACTTTTTTAAATAAACTTTTAATAACATTATTTTGATAAGTAAAAAATATAATACAAAGTTTCTTCTTCTAGAATTTTTCTTTTTCGATTATTTTCGTAACGAGGCGAGGTAATAAAATAAGTTTAATGACATTTAACTTTTAATTTTGTATTTATAACATTATATTATCTGTAAATATAGAGTTCTTACTATAATATGTAGGTACAAGATAAACAAACTCGATTTAATTTAAGCTATAATAATATGTAGATATACATTACATAGCAACTACGTTTAGTACGTGATACATCTGTTCTTATACAACTCATAAGATGATCTCTAGTGCATAACATCATACTTAATATACAATTATAGGCACAAAATAGGTGTTTTAATAATAATAAAGTACATATAACATCTGATTTAGTAACAAAAAAATGAGGTACGTTAGTATGATTGGACAAAGTTGTAACTTCATTACATGTCCATAACAATATTTAGATAGATATTATATTTATTTATGAAGTAATAAAACACACAGTGTTTGAAGGCTGTGACTTGGCTGGTTTTCAGCCATAAATTACAATAGAGCACAATGTGTAACTACTGGAATGTCCTAAAATACGTTTAAGTTTAACAAACAAAGGCACAACACAGTGACACTCTTTAAGTGTATCAAAACTATTAACTACACACTCAATACGTGTTTAACTTAATTTTAAAACATGAAAAACTCTACATCGTATCTATGGCATTTTCAAACTAGACTAAAGTAACAAATCAGTCTTTCAATGCATTACCAAAAAATAAGTAATCATAGTATTGTATGCTACAGTTAACTTAAACAATATGATAAAATTAACATATATTTATAATTTTATTTATAAGCTGTAATCATATTAGTAGAGGTATAAAGTATCTCATTAAACTAATAAATATGATCCATAATTATGTTGTATACCTACATGTATAGTCACTTAGATGTTTGATGAGATGGCTTATTGAACTGATAAATTAATTTTACTTAACGACTGCTCTATATTCAAGCGATACATAACAGTTAATCCTTGAATAAAACTTAATATTTATTACGTATATTAATAAACGCGACGAAATGCTACTGCTGTTTACAAACACATAGATAGGTATGTAATTGAGCGTCTATACTTGCTAAGTAAATGACCTATACGAAATCCTCTAATTCTAATAAGAACGCCGTGCTTGTGCAAAACATTATTATATATACTGAAGAACGTGAATATAACTACATATCAACAATGAAAAATTATGGCAAATCGCAAACAATTATATTAATCTAACTCGTAACATAAGGTATTGCTAATGCAGATAGGTTTTAACGTCGCTATTCTAAGTGAATATGAGCATCACACGTTGCACGGTCCCTTTACAATCCGACCTAAACTCTACGGTAGAGTCTGTGTAGCCGTGAAAGCTTCGAAAAGGAAACGTCGCGCTGTGTTATGGACTAGAGTTAATCTGTAGCGAGCGTGAGGTAATGGCGGCGTTTCAGTCTATAAACATCACAGTTGCAGACAACAAATTGCACAATAACTCGTCTAGGCGGATCCACCCGGGTGCGGCAGTGGCCGGCGCTGCCTGCTTGACCACTGGCGACCTACACGGTTACCGCTCTAACTAAAACATTACATGCTAATTAAAGCTAACCTACTTGCTATTACATTAACAGAGACGTAAATGTCATAAAACGTAAAATAATTATACAGAGGAAAAACAATGATAAAATCACAAAAGGACACCGCCATACCGTCAAACGGAAATTTGATTTCGTTGTCGGACTTTATTGGCGCTTGAAATAAATAAAGAAAGAGAGGTAGAATATAAGTGGCCGCGGGGCCCATTGCAATCGCCCGGCCGGAGCGCCCGGTCAGCGTGGCTTGCGCGCGCGGCGCATCCTATCAGTAACCTACCAATAAGTGCCTTATCCTAACTTTGTACGCCTAAGTCAGTCTTTTAAGAGTTCGCAGGTGAGTGCGAAACGCTCAATCCCTTTCGCTGCAATCGAGTGCAAAATTACGCGGCGGAACAATAACACCAGAAGGTGGATCTGGGTCCCGACGTCGAGATACGGAAAGGTCCTCGACGTGATCATCGTCTGGAGGGGGAGAGCGGGGTGACTGTGGCGCAGAACGAGGCGGCGTTCTTGGTGTCAATGCTGCATGTGCCGCTGCAGCCAAAGCCATTGCGTGTAAAGCCTCTCGACCGCCGTCCCTCGTTGCTCCTTCCAATGCTTGTTGTAAGAAAGAGGGATCGATCAGAGGAGTTGCAGGTGAACCATCTTCGTTGCCTCCGGTTCCGCTTAAACCATACGGAAAAGCTGCACCATTTGATTCCCTCTTGACTCCTCGGCTCATAGGACGACTGGTAGTAATACCGAGCTTTTTTACTTTATCGTACAAAGTACGCGAAGGTACGCCATATTTTCGGGAAGCTTGCAAAGCGCTCATGCCGTTTCTCACACATTCAATTGCAGACATAATATCGGATCTCGTGTATTGCTTGTATCGCTTCCATTCTGGCTTTTGTTGTGGTGGTACGTACGGGGCTAGTCCAGCTCTTACGTCTTGTTGGAAATTAGGGGGCGGGGGTGAGGGATGGAAGCTGCGTTGATTTTCCTCTTCAAATGATCTTTCCGTATATGGCGAGTGAGCATCCTCTGATCGATCAGATCGGTTGTAGTGGGGAGAAGAAGCACGTGATGACAGCCGTCGCGGGCGATACTCGAAGGGACGTTGTGGACTTGAAGGCCTATCTGGCTCATGTGCTGAACCATTTGAGTGCAACCTTGGAGGGGCATGCTGACTCACCGGATGACATACGAGAGACATAGGCTGAGATGAGTCCACCGGAGTAGCCTGAGCGAGTACGTTTCTTAAAATCGGCGTGTCGCGAGTGGCTAACATACTGGAAAGTTTTTTTCGTTTTAATGGGTTCATATCCGCAGAGTCGTACGCGGCAGACAGGACTGGGGCACTAGGCGGAGGCGGCCAGCGACAAGCCTGCACGGGCGGAGAAACGCTAGATGGCGCAGCAGGCACTACTCTCGGCGGCGAGGCCGCGGGAGTGCGTTCGCTGCCTCCTGGTCGTCGCCGCAATTCAGTCATATCGAAAAGTCCTTTAACTTCTAACTGTTCCGCTACCTTCATAATTCTCGGTATATGGGCTTGAGTGACATTTACTTCGCCTGTGTACATATACTCAAGGAGAGCGCGCATCTCGAAGTCCTTTACACCCGGGAAGAGGATGCTACAGTGGTCCATGGGAACATCGGCTAAGATCGATTGAAAGTACGGAGAGTTGGCTGCAAGTACGACCCGGTGGGCCTTGAAGGTAACCTGATCGTCGACCACCAAGGTGCAGTCGACATAGGTCTCCACCTTGATGAGTGCCTCTAGGATTTCCACCAGATTAGTTTTGTGATGGTTCCATTTCAGACAGAATGTCTGCTGGCCCTCGCTGCTTCCCATTTTGCGTAGATGTGCACCTGTAGGCAAATGAACACCCATAGTTAGATCACTGTTTATTCTTATTGGATTTTTTTACACGTATTGTGAGACAGGTCAAGATGAACTAAAATGCTATTAAATTTTATTTTATTTTAACAATATTATTAAATTAATAAAATTAAATAAAAACATTGTTTCTAATTAAATATTATTTTATTATATTGTCGGCATGGACAGACATGTGCAATAAGTATACACAATTTTTTTTTAACTTCATTAACTGTCCCACTGCTGGGCACAGGAAAAATATGATAAGGGTTTAGGGCATAGTCCACCACGCTGAACAAGCGCGGGTTTATGGACAGCCGTAAAAAATTTTATTGACGAAGGATTAATTACGAGTACATATGCAAAATAATAGAAAATTTTGTTACTGAATATTTAGAATAGGTAATACGGAAATATATTTATTTTTTAGTACCTAAATGAGCCTTTTTATTGGAACTTAACAGCGTAACACTTTTCCGAAAAGATTATTTTTGGATTTTAAAAAAACTTGCCTTAAATGACTAATTAAATAATAAAAAATAAAATTATTTAGCACCGCAAACAAATATAATCACGAAAAAATGTTTTAACACATAATTCTAGAATTATTGAACCGAAAAATAAATTAAAACAAAACTAGTGTTAAGAATAAACGTACAAAAACAAACTTCAGATTGTTAGTCTAAAATACCTGGCACAATATTAGTGTAAGTTGAAGCAGGATACATAGCGCAGCTTATCACGTTTGAAGTGTCGCAAAGCAACTGAAAATCCGAGAGCGCATAACCTTGCGTATAAGTTGTGTACAACTAAACCGCGGACGAACTGATGCGAACGTACACCTCGTCTCGCAGCTAATGCTCGACTGCACTGCCCTTCCCATTTACATATATCGCTTCGTAGCCCTTCCTCACTGCCAAATTGACTTTTTACCTTTTATTCGGCAGGTAAATCGAACTTGGGGGACCGATGAAAGCCGCTACGACGTCGACCCTCTTGTATTTAACAGAATTCCTGAATTTTGCTTAACATCCTGGCCACTTTTTATTATTCACTACAAAATAGAGTTTGAATCATAACACCAAACAAAACTAACAAATCAAGTCGTGGGATTGGAACCGGCAAAAAAGTTCGTAGCCGTAGCAGGTCTACGAGTCCTGTAATTTATGAAAGAGAAAAATTAATTTTAAAAGAAGATGGCACTTACCCTTAAATAATTAGTTAAGATCCAAACTCGACGAGTGCGAGATGTATCGTTGAAAATTGCAAGAAGATAATCGCATTGGCACAGAACGTAGAGAGTAGCACGATCGGGGGTTGTTTCGCGAGTGAGCCAGTGGTGAGTACGCCCTGTGGGGGCGGTGTGCTCTTACGAGCGTCTGGCGGTGACTGCTGGGTGCAGGCGAGCGCTCGCGGTCCTCTCCGCCGCCGCGCCCCTCACCTCCTGCGTGCGCTTTTTACGCACGCAGCACGCCAGAGTGCAGTGCAATTGCGTGCGGGCGGGAGCGCGGGGCGGTGCGCCAACGAATTGCAGCGCCGCCGAGGAGGGCGCTTGCCTCTGTGTGGGTGAGTGCGCACGCGTCGTACTCTCGCACTCGCCTACACGCACACAAACAAGCACCGTAGATTAAAGTCGAATTCGGCATATTAAAAGTTAGAACCACATACGTACCGGCCCTTTGTATGCTAACATTAAACTTCGCGTCGTGTTTCAGAACCGAATATATTCGTAGTTCGCGTCAATAATTATCATAAAAATCGAATTAATATGCACTCCTAACATTTACATTAGAAAAAGTTAGATGTTTGGAAAATTACTTACTTTCTTGCTCTACCACGTCATTACGATTGAGTATTTTATTATTTTTTATGTGAATGTACATATATTATCTATTATAGCTATATTGTTACTCATTAAAATATGTATGTAATTGGTGCCTATGATATTTACGATAAACAATATTATGTACCTACCTATGTTAATTTACTGACAAAAACTTTTTTTCTTTACCATCCAACATCAATATTAGTTAAACATTCTTAAATCGCGAGAAATAGGTGTACATTATTTCGAAATAATGTTAAAACATTGCAGTATTCCACTATTCAAATTCTGAGTAATCGCCCCAAAAGTTACCAAAACTACGTGAACAACGCCGCGAATCGGGGTCATTGACATAATGCCTGCGTAGGGAACGCCAAAATAACGCGAAATGCACTCAAAAATAGAACAGATACTGTGCAATATTTTTTGTTAAATAGACACGCAACCGCATTCATGCAGAGCGGGAACGCGTGCAGCTAGAGTTTAGCAGAACAAGCTCCCATAGTTTTCATTTAGTTAATAAATATTTTTATTAAATTAACCTATGTATAAGTACAATAATATTAATCTATACTTCTATACTAATAATATAAACCTGAAGAGTTTCTTTGTTTGTTTGAACGCGCTAATCTCAGGAACAACTGGATCGATTTGAAAAATTATTTTTGTATATGATAGCTACGTTCATGAGGAAGGTTAGATATAGGCTATCAAGCATTACGTTACTATTCTCAACGCGGGTGAAACCGCGTGGCACAGCTAGTTAAGAATAAAGCAATTCAATAAAATAGTAACTTAACCACTGAAATGAAATATTTTGTAGGTACTGTGCTAAGTGTCGCTAAAATTTATAGATGACATAGGTGTAGGTTGATAGTTGATTGCACAGACATTTGTAGAGAATGTAATCACAAATTGGATGCACCATCTGCTTTTAATAGAATAACAAATATTTTATCCATTTGGTTATCATTAAAGGGTTCAATATTAATCGGTTGTAACGTCAATCTTCATCTATTAATGGTGATACGGGACACGCGGATAGTTGATAGAGATTTAATAGATTTTATCTTTCTCAATAGTTACCATGTTGGCAATTTTTTTTAACCTGTTAATGACTGATGAGAGTGGACCTGAAAATAATATTGCACAATCGCTAAACTGGTATTAGACTCGAATATCATAGCAACCCAGTGAATCATCGTGAAAATATTAAATTCTTAAGAAACAAAGATAATAATCTGTCTCCTATTTCACCTATATACCTACTTACTTACTTAATTATCTCTACAGAAGCGAATAATATAATGATTTCAATCTCACAGTGCGAAGAAATTATTTAAAAAGTACTCGTATTAAACAATCTCTTGAAACTTGCATGCAAATACATTTTCTCACGGGATAATTATTATATTCCAAAGAAATTCCACGGTGTAAACAATGGCAGTAAATGCCGAAACCACCTCACTGCGAATTGAAGAGCGCACTCGAACCAATCGTTTGCATATCGGTAACAGCCACTCACTGCGAGTAGTTGTAGCACTTGATTTGGAAGAATTTAAAGTAAACTAAAGTTAGTTCATAAAGTTTTGCCGTCTTTTGCAGAAGTCTTGATATGTAACTAATAAAACATTATCAAACTGAAACTTATCTCCAACATAACCATATCTGTAACTGTTTCGTGCCTAATAGTTAAATAATTGTTTATTTGCAGCGGCGATAAACACATCATCGTCTATGTTTCTGTGGTCAACCATATTACCGTTAAATCCAGTGATAATTTGGTTATTGCCCCGGGAAACAATGCATAAATGCAAATGTGCCTTTGTTATTTCTTCTAACAGTTATGACCTTTGATCTCTACTTTCGTAATTAGTACCGAATTTTGCAGAATCAATCGCGGTAGTTTAAATTTAGAATTCATTACGATGCGATGAACTTTGGGGATTTGTGTCGATATAAATTTTGTTGCCAATTGGTTGACAAAGCGATGCACAAAAGCGCATTATGCTAATACCAGCATAAACAGTGACGCCGCGACCTATCCCACGGCGTGCGCAGCAAAAACAGCATGCGAAGCGGGGGTTAGGAAAAAACTAATAAAAAAGCAATAATGCGATCCCGCATGGTGGCTTGTTGAGTTCTGAAATTGACGCGTATGATGAGCCGAAAGTTAGGGACCGCGAGGCGGCAATGACACCGCTCTTCTTTGTATGTACCTAATGTACTCGTAGGTATAGTCCCAGTGCGTATACTCCTACCTACTTTTATATTAATTAATGCTTTGAGTGGCAGCAAAAATACTCATTGATTTTAAAAGGCAAAGACGAATTTTTCATTTGTTTGTTTTAGCTATATTTCCTATTGTATTTAAACAGGTAAATACCTTAACCTATGGATACTTACGATTTAAAGTTAATTTCTATCTTCTGCTATCTTTTTATTTAAAGTATCTTCTACACTTAGTATAGCAATATACCTAGATACTCAGATACATAGTTAAAACCAGAAAACAAACCGTCTGCATTGCAATTTCATTGTTATTACCACAAAGATAGAGTTCTCTCTATCTTTGTAATACACTGGTACATTGGGGAATTGTAGTATCTCTAGCTACTTAACTACGAGTCAATTAATACATTGACTTTGCATAATGAGGGGTTGGTGGGCAGCGTAAAGAGATAATTGTAATTTCACGCGAAGCAGCCGCCTTGTCATTTGTCACCAGCATCCTGCCACGCGCCCTGTCTGAATTTATTATTTAATATTATCTGGGGAGCTCTACCCTTATCTCATATTAACTACTAAGAGTATGTTTAACAAAATAGCTAACCCTTTTTTGCCTTTTGCATAATCATAATGAATAAATTTATTAGCTGCGCATAAAATAAATATTGGATGTGCTAACAAAATTATTATTTTATATTAGGTAATTATAATCATGTTGTAATTAGGATTTGCTTAATAAAATACTTAAAATTATTAATAGCCAATGTTTTAGTAGATCTACAATAGATATATGTTTTGTAGTGTGCCACATAGGTAGGTCTGTACATTAATATGCTACGCAAAAAAATAAACATAAAAAGGATTTGACCTATATTTCGCTTAATGTTTCAGTTAAATTTTAAAAATGGTTTGCGAAATGACAATACATGTTCTTTGTTATAGGCGCCTCCCACTAATGTTTTAAGTAATACCCCTGTGTGTAAGCTTTATTCTAATTTTGTTATTTGTCTTATATTATATAATAAAAGCTTAAAGATAGATGTATTATTTGGTATTAAAATAAAATAAATCCGTAGTGAGCTTGTAATCGGCGGGTGCGGGAGCGTCCGGATTCCGGATGCCGCTCATTGTAGCGAAACTCCCCGAGACCGAAGTGAAACAATACACTCTTTCCTGCCATTGTCTAGTCGTATAATCATAATGATATTAGCAATTCATAGCAAATTTAATTAAGTCTTCGTTGACAATTACCAAAAATGTATTTTATAAAAACACAACTTAACACAGACCTAATGTAAAAAATGTAATGTTAAATTTTACCTAAATATAAAAATGTACTTCCAATTATAAACGTACCTATATAGGTAACTGTATCGTCTTGATTCTCCAGTTCGCGTTAATTAAAGAACTAATTAATTATTAGTTAATAGTTAGGGTCAATACACGAAATGCACGAGTAAAATAGTGATCATTTAAACTCTTTCGGTAAGAATAACGTTTTAAAAGTCTATTTAAGTAAAGTTTTAAAAGATTTGGAAGATATCAGCGGTGCCACAGTCACTGCCCTTACGGCGAAACAACTATTCTAGACAGATATAGAAAATAAGGAAAAAAAATCTTGGGATATTGATGCTTCACAGTCACAAAATATTAAAATTATTATGTTTAAATAAATTGTTTCCATACCTAATTAACGCTAATGATTGGATAAGTAATAAATTACACCTTCCCATGAATTACTTCACGAAATTCTATTATATTTTAAATTTTAGACAAATTAAATTTACTCCTGATAATATCGACTTGGTCAAAATAGGTCAGGAACGCAGGCCGCCTCATAAAAAATGGCTACTAAATTATAAAGAGGTGGTTCTGCTAAGTATCGTTGTCAAAATATATCGGCAAGCACCTGTCTTGTAGACAGGGCGGCGCGTAACGAACTTTTCGACTCTTACCCGACTCCAACTTCACAAAGGTTTGGTTCCCAAAATGCATTTTAAAATGTTTGCTCGTTTGATCGAAGCTTTTTTGGGTTATTGGGTCTTTTACTGTAAATTTTTACTGATAGTGTTTTACGTGTAGATATATAAAATACAATGTTTACTTACAGTCAATTAAACCAATTAAAAACTTTTATTATATCTAAGTAGGTAACTACTGGAATTATTTTTGTGGTTTATGAAATGTTGTCTATAATATAATTATTATTTTAAAATTTAATAAAAATATAAATTTATAGGAATATGTTAGTAGGTTAAATCCCGCAATAAAAGTAACGCGTGTTCAATGGGGGCCGCGTTTACCTTATAATGCCTTATATTCGCTTCTCGACTCGCGGCCATGTTGCCTTCGCTCGAAGCTCTACAAATAAAACAACTGCGAGCTTTCTACTTTTTTACTTTTTTATTCAGGATGATTTTTCTTGCTGGGTAGGGCAGTGGATAACGTTAAAACCGTTTATTGTAAAATAGGTTTTATGTCGTAGTAAAATAGGGTCATAATATTTATTGAAGTTACTTGTAGAGTGGACGTCCTTGGACGGACTCGATCTGCTAGTCGCGAGAGATCGTCCCATCGCACGCTGGTCGATGCACTGATATCTACGTCAGTTTTAAAATGCATTGGAAAGAAGAAAATATGTAGGTAATATAATAATATACCTCTTGAGACGTGGAACTTATGTAGTTTAGGTATTGTTATATAAATAAAAGATATATATATGGATATGTTGTAAATGGTTTGAGCCATTAAGCAGAATTCAGTTTGATATAGATATTTGTATTTACCTATTATTATTTGCTATTTTAAATAAAAGCAACAAACATTGACAAAAATTTTTTAATCTCTATACGTACCTACCTATATATAAAAATAAAAAATCATTTAAGTATTTGCACAAATATAGGTATAGGTAATCTTACGTATTCGCTATATTTCACAAATAGTCATTTAAATTCGTCGTAGGTACCTATACCTGTGGGTACTCGTATATTTTAACCTTGTGTAATGTAGTCCGCGTCAGCAGTGGTTTACCCGCACCTTCTACTAATGAGACTGAACGTAAAACTCCACTAATTTACGACATGTGTCGCTAAATGTTAAAACAGCCTCTTTCGTCATTCTAAATGAAAATTCCATACATATATACATGCCTACCTCGAAATCGCTACAAACTTTCCAACTGGTTACAGTACAGAGGTATTGAGAAGGTAGGTAGGTAGGTACCTACTTTAAAAGTAACCTTTTAGCATATCCAATAATGTACTGTAATAATACAATAAATGTAAAAATATTAGGCGTGTAATGATATTAATTTTCAAGATACCAAAATAGTTTTGTGTTCAGAGTAAATTTTATTTTTCGTTTTGAAAACTGCAAACGTGACCATCGTTGCACACCTAGTACACCTAGTCCACACGGACAAAATTATTGAAGGCCAAGCCAATGCGTTTTTACTAAAAAATCGATTAATATGAGTACACATGGAAATAACCGTCCGCATAATGCCGACCCGGTGCGAATAGATGGCACCGTGATAGGCTATAATTACGGGTATCATTCGCAGCGAGCTCGTATTTCATATGACAATCAAACACGTGGGTAAATTAAAAAGAATGGGGCAATATGCAATATCAGGACTGCGACAGGGCAATTGGTAGAATATAAAACTAGTTTTGGTGAAAAAAAACGTAGTCGTCAATGTGAATAGGATGCTCTATAAGTACCGCTGTGTACAAACTTCTTATAGAAAATACTTCTTAACTAATGTGATTTGGTTATCTTTAGGCAGTTTCTTTATAGATTTTATGGATTATCTAAATAAATAAAATTTGTCTATTTTATACGTCCCTCAAGTTTCATTTGCCCAAAAACCAGAGATATTGAATGTGATTAACCACAGAACAATTAATAAACAATCGAAAGTTCCAAAACAATAAACATCTTTTAATACTCTTTTATCATTCCTAAAGCTTTAATAATACTAGCCTAATATAATGGTGCTTCGCAACCAACATATGCTACGTAAAAAACATGATAAGTTACAAGTGTTTTATTCGCATGCACCCCTAATGTTGACATGGGGTTGTGGCCAAAATTGTATTTTTATTATAATAGCGCCGTTTTGTCGAGAGCCTGTCCGCTAGGGTAAACATTGTAGGGTGATTTTACAACAAATAGTATCCTAAACTCCATACAATTGTATCCTATAATTATTGGTTAACAATATTACGTGTAACATTGTAAAATGTATGGTAGTTAGAAACTACTGCACTAGTTTTTATTTTAGATTCTTAAAATTGGATATCAAAAAATGTTGCAGTTTTAATAAACTAATTTCTTAGCTTTAATCAACTTTTGGTAGCTTGTACTCGTACCTTAACTTTAATAAATATTTTAATTCAAAAGAACCGGCAAACGCCTTGTAGAGATGCGAAACAGTACCTGCCTCTGATTTTTCCACATAAATTACTTGGAATGAAGTTCAAGAATGAATTCTACATCTTTGATTGCAGCTTACTATCAATTATATCAGTTGCAATTGCAACCAAATTGCTTGGACATTAATTATATTAATATAAAAAAAGAAATAAAATTATAGGTACAGGATAAACAAAAACGATCACCTGATCAATTAAAAACTTAGAGCGTATTTAGCTCTTTGAGAAGTGACCGTGTTGTAGCAAAAATTCTTGAGCCTACCCTTTACATGCCCTAAATTACACTTCATCGTAATATACACTGACAGTTTTATTACAGAAATAACAGCAAAAAACAAGCGAATGTGTCTTCCTGTCCATACCCAATTCGACCCGCTTCAAAAGGCTTAGATTAAACCCCTTTTTACATTTCTATATCAAAAACGATTGCCCATAACCACAATAATGTTGCCAAATATAACTTGATCCCTTTTCCCTATAAAAATAGGTACCTATGCATTATGAGATAAGCATAAGAAAATACAACATGGTTGAAAATATTTTTCAGCTTTTAAACCCGTAATATTTAATAACTGTAAAAATGTTGGATCATTGATAAGGTGCTTGTCATGACCGTTTCCTTGTCCAATATAATACAATAATGCGCCAATTTCGGAATAGGTAGATTTTATGCAAACGTAGTAATAAATTGGTAAATTAAACGTAATTTTCATGTTTGTAACTTCATATCGTCCAAGTTGTCCTTTTATATACGGCATTGCAAGGGTCGTAGTACGATACCATATAGGTAGAGTGCATTTTTGGTAGTTTTCGTCCCCAATATTGCAATTTGTCATTTCGTTATCGCGTTTTATCGCAATGCATTAGGTTCTCGGTACCGATAGCATTATCTATAGCTAGTATTCACCGCCATATCGCTGAGACCCGCCAACCACGTATTGCTAAACTTTAATAATAATACTCGTATACCACAGAACATTATACATATTATTATACGGGTTAGAAACAATTGTATATGGCACACACTGTGTAATAAAATTGATTTTCTTTTTGTAAAGAGATCCATAATAAATGTAATAGGTATTGTGTTTATAAGTTTACCAGATAAAAAGAAAAATATGATGTACCTATTTTTAAATTTTTTTTACTTTTAATAGGTATATTAACTGATCACATCAAGATCCACACAACCTAAATTTATTTAAATTCTATATACAAAGATATATCCATATAATATATCTATCAAAAATGGACATAATAATATGGTATGCCATGTCACAAATTTCTAGGCTGTAATGCAAGTTATGTCAACATTTCACTGAGCGTTAATGTGTTTTAATTTATTTTTCATAATTACAAAAATGCGTAACGCATGTATTTCCCAATAATGATCACGTATTGTAATTTATAAACATAAGTAACTAGTTTGCGAAAGTAATCGTCTACTATGCAACATTATAGGAAACGTGCGATGAGACGGAGTGCGTATCGCGCGAAATGCAATGCGCACGCACGATGCGTACGCGCAGATAAAGTGCGTTCGTCTGATAACGAGAACGTTAAAGGAGATAACACACTGTCCATGTTGCTATTGCACATAAATTTGCTGTGGTCATTTTTTTATTGCTCGTAAATAAAAATGTAAAACCTAAATACAAGTTCTTCTCATACATTTATACTCGTACTAGGCGCGCACACACACTAGACGCGGTTGCTCGTAGTTACGAATGTTTACCTCTATTAATATATTTGCATCATTAGCATCTAACACACACATCGCCACTACACGGTCAATGATCTGTCTGTCTGGCAAAAAATCCGCAAACCAAAGCCAGATAATTGAGAGGGTATCCCCGACCTACAAAGAATTGCATGGTCGTTTAAATAAGTAGATAGTCAGTCCTCTTTTATTATGCAGTCCAGCTTTTAACAAGAATGATGACACAACAATGAAAATAATTCCCAAGACGGCGTGCTCTCAAATATGTTGTTTTTGTAATAAAGAGACTGCGAAGTTACGAAAAATTCGCACATTTGTACTAGGCGATCATAAGATTCAAGGAGATCATTATGTTTATGTCTGCGAAAACTTCGCCAGACGCGTTCGCAAACTGGTTATGTCTTGTTTTTATTATTTTTAACGGAGTTTTATTTCCTGATGCTGATAATATTCACGTTTTATCATGGCATGGTTATACCTAAAGTATTCTTAATTATGATATTAGTTATTTTTATAAGAAAATTGGAAAGGGAGTTAAAGTAAATTTCATTAGTAAATAACAATAAGTAAATAATATTTTTACATACATGATAAGTTGCTATAAGTGAATACCTATTGTTAAAAGAATCTTTAGCCATAAACGTGATTAATGATGATTTATTCCGACGTAAAATATGAACACAGTAGGTAGGTAAATCAATAATATAAATTTAAGTAGGATTGTCCACAATATCCTTTATGTACCTAGTAGAGTAGAGTATGAAATAAAGTTGCGCTACATACGATACAGCATTATTAAATAACACTTTAGTAACATATTTATATGTAAGCGTAGGTAATTAATATGTTAGAAAACCGTATGTCGTAGGTATAATTTATATTAAAAAGAATCAAATTAAACGATCAATAATAAAATAACAAACTCGTGTTTTCGATGACGAAATCGTAGCCTACCTAGTTTATTTTTATGACTACCTATAGTCAAGAGCCAGAGTGAAATACTTTATGTACCTGTGCCGTCTTTTACAAGCTAAAATAATATTTAAAGTGTTTAATTCTTTATCAGGTCCTCATAAACATTTTTACTTAAATAATTACCAACCGCGTAATATTTAAGCAAAAAATATGTAGGTACCGCGAAGTGTTCATTGCAACCCTTCAATACGGTCGATACCAATATCCAACTGGTGTGATATGGTGTGAGTGGTGACTACAATGGATTCAATCCATGACGACAAAGGTGGTCGCCAAAGCATCTCCGTCATCCACAATTCCACACCTCCTCAACCGAAACACTATAACTTGCTTGATCAGCTACAAAGGCGGCTGTGGTAACTTTCCAAACGAACTTGTACACAAGTACATCACATTATTATGAAGCACAAGCAACCAATACTTATCAGCGTGATGGACTATGGCCTTATCAGTTCACCACCAAGAATAATAATAATAACGCTTCACACTTACAGCCCCCCATTAGGATTCCCTGTGTCGCGGGTGCCATGGACACACACAAAGACAAATACACAAACTCCCAGACCGAGAAC
>DWAV01000685.1:0-17480 GCA_018231305.1 Noctuana lactifera
TTTTGGAGTTGACTATCAACCATTTTATTTCTGGATACTAAAATTGTATGTAACAATAGAAGATCAAATTAAAAAACGTACTTAAATACCCAACAATAAATTAAACAACATCATAAATCATTTAACAACAAAATATAGGTAGTACATAATAATAATATTGATTGCTCTTCAAATGAATATCTAATAGGTAGGTGCCTAGGTATAGATTTTAACAGTAGGTAACAGTTTTGAATGCTTATTTATAAACATTGTATTATCATTTCGTTTATTATAATGAGACCTTTTTTCAGGATTATAATTATTTTTCGATATCTTAAATAATTTTAATTTTTGCAAATTATATTATTATGACACAATGTGCCTTTAACTTTAGGCCGCTCATGGCTTAAACTCTCAATATTGACCGCAATGACAGAATTATAACATTTAAATAATAAACAGGTGAATAACTAATTACATCAACTATTATATAGGTGTATTGCAATCAAGGAAATTCATTGTACCTATGTAAGTAGTTTCGATTCATCATTGTTATTGTATTTTACAATAAGCCACAGATCAAGCTCGAGATTGATTGTAAGGCCTTATTTAACTACGAGTATCTACCTATACCTATTATTTTTTATTGCGAATGAAATTAAAATTCACTGGAACATTAATTTAGACTTATCTACGAAAAAACATAATTTTGGAGGTACCTACTCCAAAAACTAAGCAGTTCCTAGAATAAAAATGGGTAACTTTTTAGCAAATGGAACTTGTACGAAACGATCGAAAGGAACGATTTAAATGATTACTTCTAGAGTTCCAGGTTTAGGTAGGCACTATTCTATTATTATTGAACCTTTAAATAAAAGCATAACATTTTATTTACTTATTAGTCAAATATTGTGTTATCCTACTAATAAACTAAAATTGTAACATTTAAGGTTCTTACCCATTGCATTATTTAAAAAAACTTTTGGTACTCACTTATCCAATTGACCAATTTTGACAAATAGGTATTTGCTAAAAAATAATTAGTAATAAACTTGCTTGGCAAGTAAAAAAAACTTAACATTAAAATTAAATATAGAGTAGTGAAGTAGGTATACCATACTATTGCTATGAATGTGCAAGAAAGTATTACGAGAAGATATTCCTATCAATAAAGTGAATTAAAGTGTAATAAAAATATCTATGTAAATAATAATAATTATTAAGTTTTATAGTTATTGATTTTTGTGCGTAAGCTTTTGAGCTTATTACCTAAATACATAAGCACATAGAAAGTTTTAATTAATCACACTGTCTAAATATTATAACTAAGCTAAATAAAATTTGGTTAGTAGGTTCATAAGAAGAGGACCTTACATATGGTATGGATGGGTATCTAAACGAGTAAGTTTCGTTCAAAGTATTATAGAAGAAATAAATTGTTTTCTTAAAAAAGATTAGTGTGACTTGTGACCGTAAATTACCTCTTACTTAAGTTTGTTAGTATTTTCTGCCAACAGCTGGTGGTTAACTAGTGTTTAATGTACTGAGAGAAAATAGATATAAAGATAAACCATTTATAATCCGGGCACTAAGAGTGTGGGCGATTTATTTTATTATTTATTACTCATATTTGTAGCCTCCATTTTGTTGCATAATAGTATACCTACCTATTTAATTAGTTATTTTTTTAAATAATTTTGGGTATTGGTCTTATTCTTATTGGAATTCGAAAGTCAAAGTATTTTCTAATCAGCAATTAATGTCAAAGCATATCCCAACATGATGGAAATCTTAAACGTGTAAGTAACTAGGCAATAAAGTCATAGATCTCAGAACGAGCCGATATATTTCAAACTAACATTTAGGAAATTAATAATTTTAATGTTGAAATAATACTTTAAGTGCATCGATATTACAGTATTTTTTTATGTACCTAATAGACTGCGATACATAGGTTGGTATATATATCGGATATTATCTTTCGATATGATAAGGGAGATATATATATATACAACTAATAAACCTGTCCGATAGGTATTTAATATTAGTTCCAAAGTATAAGTTCTAAATTCTATATTAATTAGGTATTAGAAGGATTTAAGTGTTTCCGTTGAAGACGTGGTGTATACAAATGATGCTTTTCTTAACATACCCTACATTGAAAAAGGTGAATTCCAAATGGTATCTAAGTATATGCTCTAAAACGAGCTAAGGTTATTCGAAAGTTCTATTATTAGAAATATAAAGATATAATATAGGTAGCAGGTAAATTCTGCGCAATTCTATTTTACAATAGGTAAGTACCTACTTTAAATTGTTTATACGAGTAAAACCAATTATGTTAAGTACTTCTAGGAATAGGTATTTCCTAATAAAGGAATGTCATTTGCTTAAGCATAGGTCCGGTTATGTAACTATTCTAATATATTGGCCCATTGTTATTAAATAATTAGCTAATATAGTTAGCTAGTATAGAAAACTGAATTTTTTTTTTGTTTTATGAGGGAATGTAAGCAATTACTCTCTCTTATTTTTTTTAAAAGCTTACTTTAAGTACATAATAATATGCCACCAATTTTTATTAAATTGCGCCCCCTTACATCTCAAGATATCATATATTGTTATACTTTATATAAATGTTAAGAATCTCATAGGTAATTTTTTTACTTAATACTTTCATTGTCAGGCATTCTTTACCCTGCTTTAAATATTTCAAGAAATGGGTCTAAAAGTTTTAAAATTGGTTCCAGATATAGGTATTTTATTTCCAAAGTTATGAGAAGCATTCACAACACCAAACGTTTTTCATTAAGTGTCGTAATGCACATTCAACGCCATATCGCCCTTATAAATAAAAGTTTTGTGCTGATTAGCCGTAGGCCCCCGTAGCTCTATGCTATGAGTATAATATGGGCGGATGCGATTACCTGTAGGGTATTCAAGGATTTGGTCGGTCAAGTATTTTAATAATGAAATGAAAAGTGATCTTCAAGTATGTACCTAGGATTTTACTTTTTGAAATGTCAAAAAATTTGTATCTTATTGTTGAATCCGAGAAATGACTATAGGTACATTTAAAAGAAGAAAAAGAAAATTTATAAGGTACAATAAAATCAAATACTATATACAGGTACTTAAAATATTTCTCATCAGAATTGGTGATTGTAATTATTGTATGCACGCGTGCAAGTGCAGTAGATACCCATGCCACGTTTAATTATTGCTAACGAGTTTGCTGGAACAAGAACAAGGCTATAATTAGGAAAGCATTGTGGCTCCTGTCATTATTTTTACCTAAGTCATTATTAATTAATTAATTAGCATAGCAACTGCCAACTGCCAGTAGACGGAATAACATAAAGTAGTGTACGAAGATAAATTATTTTATAATGGGGGATACTTTAAAGACTGATGTAAAAGCCTTGAAGACTTGTTTAGATTGGATGTTGCAGTGGACACCTTGTAATAGAATCTACCAATGATTTGAATGAAAAAGCCAAAAATATTGAAAGAACTATTAATAGCATGCTAGAGTTACCACCGGTTTCTAACGCGCAAGTCAAAATCCTATTTAAATAAAATTTAGGGATGAACAGCTATGTCAAATCAATTTGATGTTCTGAAGCTTTTGAAAACCAAAACCTGTAGCATACGATTCTCCAGTTAAATTTGACATTAGTTTAACTAACATAAAATATAATATATACACGTAGATAAAATTAAGGCGGGGCACAAGACCGTTAATGTAAGAGTCGTATATGAATCGAGTTAACATTTCGAGTAGGTAATGGATTTACTTTTAAATTAGATTTAAAAATTATTAACGGAGTCATTATCTTCTGGTAATTTTCCGTATAGTTTAATGTATAACTATAACGGTAACGTTGATCACTATAAACTTTGTAAGTTAATTTATGTGTTGAATAGCCTTTTAGAAACAGGTGGTTAAAATACCTATATTTAATAGGCTATTGACAACTGACTACTCATTAGAATAATGAGCTATATGACTAGTAATATTCTAGTACTGTTTTGTTAGAAGGCTTCGTATGGAACATTTTATTTGTATCAAAAACTATAACAATAATACAACACATCACTTCTAATAAAATTAAGCGTGTACATAACTCACTCACGTTTTACGATAGGTAGAGTTACCTACTTATCATATCGTTAGGCATACATAATCGTGTCGTGCAAACAGATACACATTTTTTGTACCTAAATAAAAACTATAGGTACTTATATTAAATTTACTAACAGGTGACACAATATTGCCAATAATACAAATTATACAAAAGTACGCGAACTTTAATAAAATTAAAGTGACATAAAATATTTTATTTGTAACGGGTACAATAGCAGAAAATTCTTACAGATAACAAAATTGTTACTATTAATTATTGCGTGATATAATTTACTAATTATTAATATTACATAAAATTAAGTTTTATATTGTACATAATAATATTATAACTCTACTACGGTTTTATGAACATTAAATATTAAAATGAAGTTGGTCATTATTGGTAGTAAGACGGGCTTATTGCCCATGTAATATATTTATGTAATATATTTAGTACTTATATCAATATACTTAAATGGGCTTATTGCCCATTTAAGTATATTGATAATTCATAACTATTTTTTTACTTAACTATATTAAAAGTTCTGTTGAAAAGTAGGTACTTAATATGTACTTATGTCGTAGATTCTGTAGGTACTATCTTCTCCGTAGGTAGGCGTATAGGGGTTGCTTTATTATGGAATCAGTGCAGCACACTCTTGTTAGTAGGTAAGTAATCGAAATTCAAAGTTAAAGTTAGTTAAAAAAGTAGTAGGTACGTGTTATTGGTCCCGCCAATCAGCGAATGTTTTAAATTGTATTTTTGCACCATTATTGCAATTGTATAGCTATTATTTTAGAAAGAGTACATTTTACAAATTTTTGGAGCCAAGTTAATAGTAGGTACAAGGTGCTTTTTGCAAATTAGGCATTGATAAGAAAGATACATAATATAGAATATTAAGATACATAAAAGATACAAAAGGTAACAATGGATTTAATGTCTATGACGGCATTACACTCTCTTTGCATTACACCATCTAGTTGCGTAGCTGCTTTAAATAGGTACATCTGGAGTCAGTATTGTGGCAGGAGTGAAAGGACATAAATAGAATAGTGACCGTCACATAGACGCAGTGACACGGTACACTTTCTTGTTTGCGCAATTTATAACTTTCTTTCTCCATTGTAAATTTTATCACAGCACACTTATTGTAGACAGGAGTGAGATTAGATACTCTTAATGATCTTTTACTTGTTTAGCTAGCATGAAATGGAGTGCATTTACGAAACCTACGCAAAATGTATATCTCGGTTAATTTGTAACAATAAATGACGTCACAATATTATCAATAAGTATTACTACTGAGCAATTTCTACATTAGAAATATACAATTTGACTTAAAATAAAAAACACTTTCGAATTACATTTATTTTTACATTAAGTAGGCATAAGGAATCCAAGCTACCTAGTTATTCTTGGCTCCCGGTCGGTTTGTTTAGGTAGTTTTATCAAACGAAATGTCGTTTCGAAAAATCTTCATGTCGGGCTTATAATCATAAAACGTGATCGAAATATTATCTTAGATTGTATTTACCAACTATTATATTTTATTAGAAAAGCTTTAATCTATATACCTACACGTTTTACAGATATAGCCCAGCCAGAACTTTGAGTGACCCTTACTTTCAATTATATTACATGCGCTCTTGTGTATTTATGTTATTATTACATTTTGTCGCATTGTTGTTATTGCATATTATACTAATCACTATCCATCGTGAAACGACACCATTAAGTACTTGAACCGCACCGCAGTATTGTATTATTAGAACTTATTTGGGTTAGATAGGTTTAAATGCCAGGTCAGGTGTAAATAGGTATTTTGATTTTGATTTAATGATAAAATTTCTTAAACTCTAACATAAATCTTTTTACATACACATAGGTAATAATATAATAAGTGTTATTTGGCCCCTTAATATTATCGTACAGTAAACATTCAAACTAAGGTCGTCGTTATTAGGTACCTATTTAAAAAAATTACCAACACGATGCCAATCCAAATCCTTAACACCCTGTATTATTATTATCTCCATAGTATTCATTTGTTTTAAAATTAAACTTAAAAATATCAGGATTTGATAATTTTTTTACAATAAAATTGCAATAATACCAGCAAAAATTCTACATCCGATAGATTAATTGTAAATTATAGTAGTCAGTAAAAATTCGTAGCATCGATGTAGCATCGCGTAGTCGCGTTGTTCGCTCGTAGTTCATTGTCGTAATAAGCTTGACATCAATTCCGCATGCAAAGGGCAACTATTATAGCGATTAAGAAAATAAAAATATGATATACTTATCCTAAAATTATGTTATATAAGTATTTACGTTAAAAGATTCTTACATATGGTAAGCTAAAGTGATTTTATAGCAATTATTTCTAATAATTTTATGTAGGACTCTTTATAGGAATAAAAAATAAATGGCTAAAATGAATTTAATATAATTCCTAAGATAGGTATAAATATTATTGCTCTCTACATTGTAAATAGTATATTTCTAATGTAGCTTTTACTCTATTTATTAAGTAGTTGATTTTATAGATTTGTATATCTAATCAGTAGATTTTAAAAGATTTTATTTAAAGAAGTAAGTAAATACCTACATAATATGAGAACAATTAAAATTTATAGCCAATAAGATGTAAGTCAGCATATTATTATATTTTCGTAGTTTTTGTACTAACCCTAGTAGATATTTTGAGTGGAAAAAAACTATTTGGGGTTTTTTACTGCGATAAAACCAAAATTTATAACACTTACAAATAAATCAAATCACTTTTGCAGATTTTACCTACATTAATATATCATAATATAACTCATTTATATGTACATGTTTCTGATGTACCTAAATAAATAAAATTAAATCTACAAAAGTAATTTTTTGAAAGCATCAGGACATTATTAATTAAGCATAATGACTGTAATTTATCGTTCCTAAGTATTTATAATACAGTTATTTTATTAAAGTACCATGTCTACTTTGAGTCTTAATTTTTTTACATTAAACTCTTAAACAAGTGGAATCGGTGACCTTAGCCTTAGATTTACCACACTAAATATATCGTTGTATTTGCACAGTTCATTGAAAATTTAAGTCTCGCGATTACTGTTAAACTCGGTCGTTTTACCGATTCGATTAGGGTAGTGCAAGAGCTTACTACCCTGGAAACATTATAGGAGATTAGTGAACCTAAAACAAAGAGAGCACTTCGATATTGTGATCACGACACCGCACCTTCACATTTACACGTCAGGTCTGAGCAGATGCAAGTCCACTGCGACATCTCTCCTTTGTGTCCGCATGATGCGAGGCGCCGGGCCCGGCTGCGCTGCGTCGCCGAGCAGCGCCGCGTCCTCAGCGAGAGAGTCGCCGGACCCGTAGCCGCGCTCGTCTCCCCCCTCGCCCCACGACGGAGAGCCCGAACTTCCGGACTGGGTGCCACCTGGTTCCGTCTCTACTTCTACTGAACAGCTCGGGCAAACCTCTGAAACATTAGCTTACATTAATAGAGTTTATGTGTAGTCTCCTCAAGGCAAACGAGTCTATTATATTATCATGTAAGATTGGCCAATTTATAATATTAAAACTACATTTTAATATTCGGTTTTTACAACAAACCCCTGAAGACTAAAGTATATGGCAGATTTTATTGCCACATTTCCTAAACGGATTTAAGAAGCTTCAGCCCCAATAGAGTTAGGAGCATCTTTGAAGTAAGTAGATAACCGTATTAATATTAATTTAACTTCTTTACAATAAATAGGAAATAATTGAAGCTGTACAATCCATAACAGCAGGTAATTTCGCTAAGATTTTTCAGATAGAAATTAATAGTAGATAAAACTACAAACGACAAATTTGCACCCAGATTGCCAATGTTCTATGTAATCACTACATCTGACAACACTTACAGACGATTAGTACAGATAAGTAGTATAATATGTCATCCAATAGGCAATAACTCTGACAAGTACCATTTTGATCAGATATTATGTACTTTTTTATTTTTATGCTCGTAAAAGGAAAACAAAAACAAAGATTTCAATCCCAAATTATGAATAGAATGTGAATTCAATTAAGCAATACTTAGTTCAATTATAGAAATATCGAAAGTGTTTAAAAAAGTAGGTACAATATTATTTATGGGACATATTAACTTAACAAGTATGTATGTATGTACTGTACCTACGCAGTATTTACATTATATAATTATGTGTTTTGTAATAATTTTTTCGTAGCACTGTGTATGTACCTAATTATAGTGCTACGAACAAAACTGGGGCAATTATTTTCGTTATGTTATTTTTTTTGATATTATATGGCATGGTTTAAATTTTGAATTTGACCTTTTCGAGAACGTGAACCTTTATTAATATAAGTAAACAAAATATTATGTAGGTACTTGTATTAAAAATTAATCATTTAAAAATTTTTTCTTTACATAATATGCAGAGTTTAGGTGTAGAAACGAATTATAAATTAAAATAAATGAGATTACTACTTATAGGTAAATTTTATCTAAGTCACAGAAACATGCTAAAACTACAATAAGATACCATTGCATAACAAATATTTAGGTTGAGGTTCGGATTATAATTTAAAAATTGTCAGCTGAAAATAGTGTTGAGAAATATGTTTTCTTAAATTTTTAATACAGCAATGAAAACAAAAGAAATTTAATTCAAAAGAATCAAGTAATAGAAAAAGATAATAAATAATTATGTAGAATGTAAATATTACATTAAAAAACACATAACTGATAGAGACAGACAATATGATTAATATAAAGAAAATAAAATGAGTAATACTATAGGTAAAACTAAATACGACATTTTATTTTATACATTCAGGAATTAGGAGGAGGACGAAGGAATGGCACAGAGAGGCACTATTGTACGAGAACACATTCCACACATCGATAGGGGAAGGTTTAGGACTCACGCAGCCGGCGGTGGCCGATTAGTATGGGGCTCTCCCAAGGTGTCGGTCAGAGGGAGGTCGACGACGAATAGTCTTCATAAGATGCTGCAATTTTGTAACATTCGCATATTTATACCTATGGCAACGACGTTTAATAGGTTAAATTATATTTCATAATAAACACTACAAAGGTTAAACACATTATGTTATTTTCTTCATACCTTACCACCCATATTTTACATACAATATCTACACAATTTATTTGTTTAAGTCTGAGTGCACATAATAAAAAGGTGTTACATTTCAAGCAGTGCAGAGTAAAAAAGCCAAAGAAAAACTGTTGCTATTCAATAAAACAACAACACAATAAAAACAGTTATAACAATAACTTCACAATATCCTGTTCAGTAGATAGATACTCCCGCTATTGATTTGACACCGAGCGCCGAGCCTGTAGGTAATTCTATGACAGACTGTCAAAACGTCCGTTAGTATTAGTACGTCCGTTTACTAATTATTATTAGATATATTATGTAATACATTACATTTATATTAAAACTGGTACCAATAGAGCCAATTATAGGTATTGCTATAGTTGTATATGACCATGTCAATTGAATTTTGTATTTTTCACACAAGTACCTATTATATGAATAAACTAAATATTTATAAAATATATATAAACTAAATAGTTATATTAATTTTAAACTTAAAATTAATATAACCCTAAATAGAGTTTAAAAAAGTATCTAAATAGATTATGCCATTCAAATTTTACTTTATTCGGTCATTTCAATAGAATCTAACAATCTTGCAAACAAACAAGGTTATCTTGTTTTTAATATTTTCATTTTATAATTTACATATTATTTTTCTATCAATATATAGGTAAATGTAATATTTATATTATTAACAAAGTCCGGTTACATTATTCGGATACGTGATACCACAAATATAATTTTGATTTATAAAATAAAAGAAATATATTTAATTTAGTTCATAGGATGAAATTAACTAGAAGTATATTTGCAGCAGGAGTTCGACTCGTATTATTAAACTGAACGGAATTAAGATTGAGAACAATGTTGAGTGCAAACGGGCTACAACATCAGTAAAACTACCCTTCAATATATATTATTTTCAGTGCGATAAAAATATAAAAATAAAACTATAGATACAAAAACAATATTAATATTATTATCTACCTACGTACCAACGTTTTACTAAGTTACAAAGTTACCTACCTGAGCTGTCAGTCGTCAAACGAGGCGGAGTGTCTTCGCGGTCAGTTGGAACAACTATTACTACTTCATCATCTCTAGGAGATTCGCCGTTGCGACTCGTTGATGTCCTGCAATATGTAAAACAAATGAAAAGTTTAACGTTACTAATAAAATATTTTATTGTCACTAAAACTTGCGATTACGAAAATGTAAATGTCATGTGCATAGATACTTAAAATAAACATAAGTACAGTTAACATTGACCTTATTTTATTATGGACACCAATAAACTTCAGTAAAAATCTTTAAAAATACATTATATAGGTACCTAATAATTTTGTACGTCTGTTTGTCACTGATCTCTCCAGCTGAACGGATGGATCGATTTGGTGAAATTTGTGTGTGTCGAGGAGAGCGTGGCTTAGATTAAAGTACATTACACGGCGTCCAGTGCAGGCAGTCCAGTCTTTTTTATTATATTATTTAGACAGAACTGCGTCTCGGCTAGTCAAGTATACATTTTTTGGCATAAATTTCAATTTAACGGAGTTTTTTTACTTTAAATTCAGCGAAATGTTGATTATGTTAAGTGAAGTAATTAATTTAGGTGTATGTATTGTATATATATGTATAATACCTACTTAAGTATTGTACTTTCTTTCTTTTAAGTAGCGATAAATTAATATTTATTTCAAGTTATATAAAAAAGTTACATTATTTGGATATACAATACTTACTTTACGATAACTTTCTTCCGCATAAACCGCGTTCCTAAATCCGAATACCCTCGATGCATGGGTCTTTTGTGCGCCATGGGTAGTGTCGGGGCAGGAGCGGGTTGCTCAAAGTTTCTGGATACGGGCGAGTTTGGTTCCGAGCACTGTTTATCAGTCAGCGCAGGTCGTGCCTGCAATGTGCCATCGCCAGTAGCGCCACTTTCCGCACCATCGTTAATAACATTCCTCATTCTTCTGGACATTCGCCTGTCTTCTTCATACATTTCTAATAAATGATCCAACTTACTCTCTATATCATCTACCTAAAAGATAAATAGAATTAAATCCATATCGGTATCAGTTTCTCGATTAGGGCAAATTCATATTGCAAAAAAAGGAATTAAAGAAAAAAATACACATTGCTTACAACTTTATTTTGAACTTACTTGTCTTTCAATTTTTACTACTCTGGAAGCTAGACTGATTTTAGACGCATATACGTCTTTAGCTTTTGAACCTTGCTTGCCAAGAATTTGATCTAACCTGTGAGCGAAAGATTTTGTTACATTAATGTTGGATATCGATAAATGTCCACGCATCCACAACGAGAAGCATTTATTGGGTTATACTCGTTATTCATTTTTAATCCAAACAAAATAGATCATGTGTTGTAATTTATCATTAGGCGTGAAAACACTGAAACTAATAATAATTTGTTTACTTTCTAAATAGGCAGCTGTTTTATAGCCCACACAACAGAAGCACATTTAGATAAACAAATTTGTACTATGAAAACATTTTTATATTTTAACACAAGATTGTGTAGTGTTCCATAACAAGCGTTGTAAATGGTTAAATATTTATCATTTGGTCTATTAACGAGATTTGTGTCTTGACGTTAGTTTAATTTTTTGTCAAAACATGGTCACAACTAAAGCAATTGAGGTCAGAAAATATACAATATCTTTACAGATGTCACGGACTTTACTCAACCTATCATTTTCAAGTCACAACGTAATTATTATATAATATGAACTGTTTCTTTAAAAAATAATTTTAAACTTTGAAGTTTCTATAAAATCGGTTCAGTGTTTTTGTATGATAGGTATTCGAACAAATTTTAATACTTTTTTAACTTTCAATAGGTATATCTAAAACAGCTATAAATCTAGTTGTTATCAATCAATTTAACGGCTAAAAAGACTTATGTGCAGACATAGGCTAGATACAGTTATATAAGTACTTAATATAGATTAGCTGTAGAGAGACATTAATGAAATAACTAGACTAATCATAACAGTGTCTAACCTCACATCTATTAATAAATAATCATATAGATATGCATGCGGTACATGAGGCAAAGCGATGAGTAAATCAACTAACTACGCATTCATAAGTAGGTATACATATATTATAAATTATTAGGTATAAGAGACCTATGCTATTTGACAAGGTGTTCGGTGATGTGTTTAACAAGAGTTTGCTAATAAATAGCAAAAAGTGCCAACTTATTCTAAAAATTCAATTATTGGACATGAATGAATAGTAGGAAAGTTTCAAAAATAAAAAATGATTGTTCGGTTTTTTATATGAAGGGCTCTGGACAAGTCTGACAAATGACATAATAGTTACTCGTACTAGAATAGAATCATGTAATCGATTGCAGATTAAGTTGATTTAATATTTAGTTTTTGTTGTTTGTCACAAAAGGTTGGAACGTTGTTGTATTTATATATATTTTATATTTTAGTTGTATATTTTAGTTTTATAAAACTAAAATATACCAGAATTGCCCAAAAAGCAACATTTTATGTCAACAAGAGAGACAACAATAAATAAATAAATAATTCTTTATCGATTATATCAATATTCGTATAGTAAAATAATATTCGATCCTAAATTATGTCGTTTGCCATAATTTACATGACAGCATTGTGAGACTGACATAGTTCTTTATTAAAAACCGGAGTACCTGCCTATAGCATGGTAAATATGAATATTATATTCTACGCACTTTTATTTAGGACTCGGGGTTTTATAAAAACACGTTGATAGATATGCAGATCACCGGATAACGTGTAAGTAAAATAATAATAATATGTATATTAATCTCATAAATTATAAAGCATTTTAGTGTACCCACTTAGTATTTTTAGACATTTCTATTACAAAATTCCAGGCAACTTCAAATGACAAATGTTTACCTATTGTTGTTAGTAAGTTAAGTGTAGACCGTGCAAATATTTATCTGCTTTTAGACTCATTGACGCAGGCTCTATAAAACTTTTTTATTTTTACTTTATCACTTTATTTACTATTTAATTTGGTAGGTTATATGGAATTGTTTTTTTTTTACTTTATTTAGCAAGATTTTGGTTGATGAAGAGTGAATGAAGTAGCGCCAAAGTCTGCATTACACAGAGCGCGCTGATACAACAGTGTCGCAACAAGTCTCACCTGTACTGAAGGTTCTTGGTTCGGTTTAGCAGGTCCGCATGTCCGGAGGAGTATTGTTCTATCACGTCTTTCACGTCGTAAGGTTTCAATGCTTCTCTAAACCTCTTGCGAGCGACAAAATACTTGAGCTACACGAAAATAAGAAAATGACGTGTGGCTCAATGTAAAATTAATATTAGTATATTATTATAAATCTTATGAAATTTTATGTGAGTATTAGTACCTATAACTCCATATTGCAAAATATTTCTTTGCATAGTTTACTATAAGTATATATCGTTACCTATATCCTAAGTTTAAACCATATTTAAAAGATAATTTCTTAATTTTTATGTAAGGTATTTTTCTAGGAATATTATCGTCGATCATTACCTTTATGTCTCTAATAAAGGATGGTTTATAGATAGGTCAATGATGAGCTTTGAATTTTTGCCCACCAATCAGAATTGACGACCATTTGGCCGAGATATTACGGCTGATATTACTATGAAAATAGCCTTTATAATATTTTTTTCATGCGTGGTAGGTAATAGGCCTGCGCTACCTCAATTTCCGTATGAATACCTACCCATTGAAATGGTGTAATCGTCTCAGGGTTATGTTGAACATTTTTGATGCGGTTTTTTTAATCAGTATGTTTTATAAGTATATTTTTCTTTTTTGTATGTAGATTACTGTAATATGAATACCAATAAGTTTTACCAACTAATTTAGTTAACCGGTTGGTAGGAAATTGTTTTTCTAGCATTTACGGCTATATTACATCTATTTTGCTGCGTAAAGATATTTTTTGGTAAATAAATTAACTTTGTCATATAAGTATGGGTAGTAGGAGTAGCGAAATATGATAATGTATTATATGTCGTGGTTCACAATCGGAACGGATTGTACAGAGTTCAGGTTATAAGGTTTTTTTAAGTACTAGGTGAGTACCTAAGTAGTTTAAAAATTAATATGATTAAGTTTATTTTTAAATCTTGTGTTTGGGCATTACTATGGTAGGAAATTACATGCTTTATTTAAACACTACAAATTTATTATAACGTACGTATACAGGGACTTTTAATAATTTTATCTTAAAACCAAACATTGTGAAATATAAAAAGAAACATGCGTTATGTACGATAGGTATATACGTAGGTATGTATTTCTTAAGAATTTTCAAGTTTGTAAATGATGAGAGAAAAAAGATTTGTCATATTATAGGTACCTACATATCTAAAATTTGTATTCAAGGTGAACCATTGGAAATGTATTCAAAACACAGAAAATTTCCTAAGAGAAGAAAAATTCAATAAACTGCTATATCGATAGGAAATTTTCAGTGTCCGGTATTGTTGTATAATATGAAGGCTGAAATTAAAAATAGCATCACACACACTACAAATTATTTCTACTTTAAAACGTTCATTATTAGATATTCATATTTTAAGCCGAAATCTGACTACATAGGTACAAGACAGTGGTGTGAGTCCAGACGAGAGAAGAAGGTATAGAGTTAAGTAAAATGGTAGTGCAAGGCGTACAGGGTTTCGTTAGGTAGAAGTACTACCTAGTCTGGACGTTTTTCACTCTCCCCAGCAGATCCACGTGGCCCGCTGAATACTGTTCTATTACGTCCTTGACGTCGTATGGCTTTAAAGCTTCTTTAAACTTACGGCGAGCCACAAAATACTTCATCTGTCAGAATTCGACAATACAAAAAATACACTTAAATCATAAACTCATGTTAAATAGCAGCTCTATAAACGTTTTGGATACGTGCTTTATATTCAACTGAATAATGACATAGTATTGATAAATTTAAATATAATTTAGATATTACCAAAATTTTTATATTAGGTACCCTATTATTAGGTAGTTTATTATTTTAAAATAAAGTTACAAAATTATAAGATTCAAAACCACCGGTCAAGTAATAAAGTTCGGACATTGTAAAATTCTTAATAATTCAGGGCACCCCAATGGCTACTTAACTTTGCTACTCGTACTTCACCCGGCTCTTCAATTATGTAGCGATGGCGAGGTGAACTGGAGTTTTTTGTTCTCGTGAGCTCGATCTTCAAGTAATCAAAATATTTTCCTATTTTGTACCGAGTACCTACCCACTGGTTGTGTAGTTTTGTTATTGAATTTATTCTAAGACTTGATGCACTGCTTCTGTATATTTATCAAATTTATAAGAATGTAAGTATTACGTTTTAATCTCGTTTTATGCAATTTTAAGGAAGACGCAATTGGTTTTTGAAAATTCTGAATTGTAATTAGTTTGTTTCACATGGTTTTGTAAGAGTTATGATTTATTATATTGTACATTATGTTATTGGTATATGAAGTATTAAAGCTAAAAGAAACTTAGCTCACACAATCTTTTGTATATTTTGTGTTTGTATACATACTGATAAGTATAGGAATACGTGTTAGTATGTAGGTAATAACTTGTTTGATATTTGAATGTGTTTATATTCTGTTGTTGTTTTATGTCTGTGCTCAAAATAGTTTATTATAGTAGGACTTAATTATATTGTTTTGCTTATGTGCAATATAATAAGTATAGGAGTAAAATAATATACGACGCTTGCTGCATCCGTAACGTCGTTTTATGATTTCGACTAGACTCGTCTGTGTCATCAACCTTTAGATTTAAACTTTTCGACACGATAATTGCGCACGAAAGCTTTTAGAGCTATTCCAGCATTCCTTTATTTTTAATCCTTATAGGATAATGCGCTTTATTCAATGAGTCAGAAAGTTATATTTAGGAATGGTTCAATTACTTATTAAGAGAAAAAAATTTCAATAGGGTTATTTTTGGATATATTATAAAAAATCATTTATACACACCTTTCTTATAAATCGAATGGCAGCTTTGTGTCTCGGAGTTAATGTTACACAACGCGGTTCCTCGTCTTCATCTGAAAAGAATAGTGAAACTAGTAAATAAAGCTTACATACTTTTATTATATAAATTTTATATTTCAAGTAGTTGTTCAAATATATTTCAAGTTGTTTAATATACAATCATCATATTTCATGTAGGTAGGTAGGTATATAAAATAATTAATCAGGTAATCGATTGCACTTGATTTTATTATGAATCAATTACTATTGTATACAAAATCTGATCGATATTATATTGTCATACATAATATATTTACTAAAATTTTATTTTTAAATGTTCAGTGTCCTTAAAATGGCAAACTTGACCGAATAACTCAGATCTCTGAAAAGAATCTTTCGTTGTTGGATAAAAAAAACACACCAAAATTGAAAAAAGTAAAACATTTTTTACCTATTAATTCGAAATTCGTAATATTCGGAGAACTCTTAAAGAGGTCTGTTTGTCATTTGCCATATTTATCTTTTCTCTGTCACTCCTTATGAAATCCAGAGTATAAAACTAAGTAGGTACATGACATATTCAACTTTTTCCATAATCGTGTAGAACTGTAAATCTTTTTTTAGACTTAAACTTATTTCAAACTAGCTGATCCATCGAACTTCTTACCGCCTCAGAATCAGTAAATATTATGTTAACTTATTAGCTGAAGCTAATAAGTTAACATAATAGGTACGATGGCTGTGGATACCTTGATGATCAGGCTGCATGTATTCTCTCTCTCCCTTTCAATTAAGCATTAAAGAAGAGACTCGTTCGTTTCGTTCTAGTATTTAGTTTTAAAGTCGTCGAAAGTAATTTTGCTACCTGGTAATAATCGTATAAATCGTATGACATTTTACTACAAGTTCTCTAACCTACAGGAGTTTTTGCATAAAAATTTTATTATTAGCACCTACAAAGAAGTACGTCTCGCAAACTGGGCACAGATGGTGCAGACCGGCGTCGGCGGACTAAGTTAGAAAATGATGTCGAGAGAATGTAGTTCCTTAATTCTTTTTCGCAAGCTTAAAGAATGTCTGTGTGCTATGATAAACGTAGGTACATATCGATTATATTCTGTTTTGGTACTTGCGTATCTCCACCAATCCGCATTGGAGCAGCGTGGTGGAGTATGCTCCAGGCCTTCCCCGGTTGTGGGGAGAGACCC